>RJWH01003740.1:0-136488 GCA_004363575.1 Solenodon paradoxus | reverse complement strand
TTCACGGATTATATTACCTTCTTGGAAATTTACATCCTAATGTGCATAGACACCAAAGAGTCTTGCAGCATAAAAAAAAACAAAAACAAAACTTGCTCAAATTGATTTATATATAGCATTTCTCAAGTGTGATAGTTAATTTTATGTGTCAACTTGACTGGGTTAAAAGATATCCAGAAAACTAGTAAAATATTATTTCTTGGTGTGTCTTTGAGCTTGTTTCCAGAAATTATTAGTATTTGAATAAGTGAACTTAGTAAAACAGATTGCCCTCCCCAATATGAGTGAGCATCATCAAATGCACTGATGACCCAAACAGAACAAAAAAGCAGAGGAAGGGAAAATTTACTCTGAACTAGGAGATTCATCTTCTTCTGCCATCAGACATTAATCTTCCTGTTTCTCAGGGCCTCAGTCTTAGACTGGGAGCTACACTACCAACTTCTGCCACACTCACCATGGTTTTATTGGATATTAGAATAAACAACACTGGCTTTCCTGGTTCTCAAGCTCATAGACAGCAAATCAATTTATTTCTATAATAAATATAAATTTATATTATATATAATTCTATTTCTCCAGAGAACCCTGATATACCAAGCATATTTAGCAATAGAGTCATTGCAGAAGATGCCTACTGACATTTAGAAGAATATCAGTATTCTGTGGAGCAAAATCTGAGAAATCTTTGAGTAGCCTGACTGAAACCAATATGCAGACTTAAGGATAAAAGTCACAGGTTTCTTGGAGCCAAGAGACAACTTTCTGCCATTATTAGATTGATATGACCTTGTGCAAATTATTTACCTTCTCTGAAGCTCAGTTTCTCCAAATGCAAAGTAGGCAATAAAGGCAGCCGTGATAGATTATTGTTATTGTTAAATAAGATATTGTACTACATTGCCTGAAAATTTTTTCTGTTCTTCCTCAAAGGAAGAATATTCTCCTTAGGAGGATAGAAAAAGAAAAAAAAAATCACATTCCCATTAATATAGTAGCTACTGATCAATGTCAGAAAAGCATCAGTTAGGGGTCAGTTCTCTTCTTCTAAAGTTATTCTAAAAAATATAAAATACATTTAAAAATAAAATAAGCTAGCCAAGCTAAGAGAAGTAAGACAGTAGAAACAAAAGAAATGAGGAGTAGAAAGAGACCCTTTCCTACAAGTGAATTTCAGAATACTATGCCTGTGGGTTGGCAAATAGCCAAAACTAGTTATTTCTGACCTAAACTCTCTGAACATCCTACACACTTAAGAGCAGGATGGGCTGATGTCAGGTTTTTGTGACCTAACATCAGGAATTTCAGTCTAACTCTAATTCACCCACTGTTAAATTCTAGCCTAACCTAAATAATCATTTTATTTTCCAGTGGTATTGATATATGACAATAATGTCTCAGTCCTTAACAAAGAACAGTCAGCCTGCACCACAGAGAGAGAAAATTGAGAAACACTAACAAAAGAATAATAGCTTGAGAAACTTTAGTCACCAAATCTTCAACTCCTGCAGTAGACTTGTTAGCACATTACACAGGGGTTTAATTTAGTAGCTCTCTGACATATGGGCAACAATATGGTCTCAGTGGTTCCTTGCTACTGGCGTGATTGAGGAGGAGGGAGAAATAATTAGACATCTGACAGGCAAGTGGCGGCTATCACAGCTCAGCTAAGACTTTTACAGAGGGCACTAGATATTTTTAAATCACAATTGCATTGCAGCTAACGAAATTATACATTTTTCTTTTGCTGCAAAGGAGCATTTCTGAGTCTGATGAAAAAGAAGTGATGGAAGTTATAAACCCCATACTCCTAATTCTTTCATCCATTTTCCAGCGGAAAAGTATAAGTGCTGCTTGGATACCTGCAGTAGGATGTAAAAAAGACAAAACACGAATGTTATTTTTACTCTCCTCCTTTGGGAATGCATGTACCCAAACAATTTGTTTTTAGTTGTCATAATCTACATTCTGTAAATTAAATGAGATCTATGAATTCTGTCTAAAGTCAGAAAGACAGACAATAGACATATACAATGGAAGAGGACTGGGACAACCAATGCTTTGCCCAGCAGACTAAACTACTCAGGGTCAATGAATCTATCTTGATTTCCACCCACAAAACTGTTACCATAAACACCACCCAGCACAGTTCTGAGTATCCAGCAGTAAGTCATATATATTGGCCAATGAATTAATATTTATCCAATATGCAGACTCCAAATGCATGGTCTCTAGAAGAAAGTAAAATGAAATCAAACGGAAAAAAAAAAAAAGGGTGATGTTTCTTCTTTCTTTGCGCTTACCGTCTTTCTAACACTAATAAGTGCCTGGCTGGAATTCAGTCCACAGAAAGGTTTAGTTTGTCTGAGAGCAGAAACTCTTTTGGAAGTAAACAACATTTTCTTCAAAGAAGTCACATGTAACTTCCAATCAGGTTTTCCTTCTTGTGTTCTCTTTGTATAACCAAGATGGGTACATTTCTTTTCGAAGAAAAAATGTATTGTTTAAAATCATTTCTTATTCATATCCAGTGTTATAGACTGAATGTGTCCCCCCACAATTAATATATTGAAGTCTTAACTTCCCAATATGATGGTATTTGGCAATGGGCTCTTTGGGAGGTAATTAGATTTAGAAGATCTTACGGGTGAGGTCATATAATAGGGCTAATGCCTTTAAAAGAAAAGGAAGAGATACCAGGTCACTCTCTTTCCCCACTTGCACACACTGAGGAAAGTCCGCTGGAGTACAGAGCAAGAAAGTGGTCATCTGCAAGCCAGGAAGAGAGTTTTTTTTTTTAGAACCAACTAGGCTGGCACTCTGATCATGGACTCCTAGCCTACAGAACTGAGAAAATAAACGTCTGTTTTTCAAGCTACCCATTCTATATTTTCATTACAGGAGCCCAAATGAACTAAGATATACAACAAAACAATGGTAATAAATGTGATTGAGAAGAGAACTAGTGGTCATATCGAAAGGACAGCATAGATTCATAAAACCAGGGAATGTTTTCCTCTGATTTTTTTTTAAAAGATGAGGATACTGTGGAATCAACATCAAAGTCAAATAGGCTACGCCTGCCTTTATTGGAGTTCAGGCATTACTGCTGTGAATATCTAAATTTTGTGACAGGAGACTAAATGCAGTCACTGAGGTTGAAGGTGAGCAAGCAGGTCTCCCTCCAACAGCAGCCATATGAGACAGATGCACACTGACACACTGCAGTGTAAGATTTAAACTTTCACACTCACAGAAATTAGTGCAATGGATTCCAAAGTCCAATCAAGTCTCTACTTCTATATTCCCAGAGATAAGGAGAGGCTATTATAATCTACTCCCTCAGGTATTCTGTCTCTATAAATTTGCTCTAGAAAGGGACATTGTATTAAATTCTAGAGAGAAATCGAACTAACATAATAAGAAAAGAGAGGAGAGGAGAGGAGGGAAGGAGAAAAGGGGTGGGAGGAAAGCAGTTGTAAGGAAATGGCTCACACATCTATAGAAGCTGAGGAGTGTGACACCTGCAGGCAGGCTAGCAGGCTATAAATTCCGATAAGAGGTGATGGTGCAATCTTGAATACAAAGTTAGGAGGGCTAGTTAACAGACAGAAAACTCAAGGAGAGTTTTCATGCTGCAGTCTTGGGGAAAAATATTCTTCTCTGGGAAACTTAAATCTTTGCTCTGAACAATAACTGGATGCAGAACACCCATGTTATGGAGTATACAATAATCTGCTTTACTCAAATTCTTCTGACTATAAATGCTAACCACATCAAAAAATATTTCGCAGGAACAACTGACTACCATATCCTAATTAATTGGCCCACACAATCAGCCATCACAACATAAAATTGGAAGTAAAAAGACAAATTTTCAAATTCTTCACGGTTTTCTTTTGTTCTTACCAGCTAATCTCCTAAGAAAAAATCTTACTCACTGTTACATTAAGCAATTCCCATATAAAACATAGGCTATGTTATTCAAAAGGATTCCTTGAATTTTTATCAAAACCAACATAGCAAGTGTAAGATGAATTTCTGGGATGGGAGAAATAAACACAGTCATTCCTAAACCATGAGATGGCAAACATTAGTGACCTAAGGCAAAACTGCACTCTTAAAAAAAAAGTCAGCTCTGTGAATGAGGGTCTTACTGGTCTTTCAGTATTTTAGGCTACAACTATGCTTGGCACACAAGTGGTCCTCAAAAATCTTTGTTGAAAGAATATGCAAATAATTAGGCAGGTAAAAGAGGTCAATATTATTGAAAGTACTTGCCACTTTGAGATGATAAAGTGAAGTAGAATGCTTGTTTACTTTTGTACTCCATTACAAAATAGATTATTATCTTTGCAAATTCAACAGGTACACACTTACTGTAACCCTACTCTAGTCCCCAGATCAATAGGATTTCCTGGGTATTTTGGAGCCATTCACTTTCATCCTAAGTTAAAGCATTCAGAAATCAATAATAAGCATAATAACTAGCTGTGTCAACTTGGGCAATAATAATAGTGAACAGTTACTTGGCATTCACCAAATATCAGGTACTGTCCTTTGTGCCTAGATTTACCCATTACATTCTCATGATATTGGTACTGCGATTAGTCTCCTTCCTACAGAAGAGGAAACTGCAGCACAAATAAATTAAGGAACTTGCTCAAATGTTAGTCTAGTAGCTAGTAACTGTGTTGGGATTTGAGCTCAGTCTGGTTCCTCTCTCTGACTCTATTATACTACAATTTATTGAGCCACTCAGAGTCTCACTATGTTCATTTACAAAACAAAGATTATAATTATTCCTGTGTAGAATTGTTTTAGGATAAGAGCTAATTCTTGTAAAGACCATAGCTTGGTTTCTGGCATAAAGCCCATGGGCCCTGAATAAAATAGTGATGGAGATTGTCAGGACCCCCACAAAAGCAAGCTTTAGACCAGGGATCAAAGTTCCAGTATCAGGGCAGTGAATTGTCCCTGGTGCCACCTGACCCAGAAAAGGAATGCAATCATCCAGATTGATAAGGAAAGCCCATGGACAAGTCTGACATGCAGGATGTGTCCCACATGCAGTAGGTGACTAGGACCTACCCTCCACACAAAGGAACAAAAGAACAGTGACAATTGAAGAAGCCCGCCAATAACTTTCAAGGACAATTTCACCTTACCCAATTAGGAACCAAAATCTGGCCTGGTGACCATCCCGCTTCCTCACCATGTGGGTTTTTCTTAAAAACCCAGGCAGTCAGCACAGTTGACCACATCTGGACCGCACTTGGTTGGCTCCATTCCTTTACCCTCTAATTAAATCTCTGCTTGCTGACTTGCCTAACTCTGTCCTGGGTTCTTTGAGCGACCCAAGCCCCACAGAGGCCGGAATAGTAATAGAAGTATTAACCACTGCAGTTATCACTGTCATTGTTTCTGGATTAAAGTAGACTCCACAACTCATTTTGCAGTCTCTACTTAGGTAAAAAAAAAAAAAAAAAAAAAAAAAAAAAAAAAAAAAAAATCAAGGGGATTTGTACCTACTTCTATAACTTGCTTCTTAAAATAAATAATAAAACATACATTAAAAAATGTGAATTCAGGGATGCAGAGTAATTGCTTCTAAATTGTTAGTCATGCCATGCAGCCATGCAGCACCAAATTTTCAACTAAATCTGTAGGAAAGTATTGGTAGATTAAAGAAATTATTTGCTACTCCTTCTATTAAAGGGCTAATTCCAATTCCTCTCTCCCTAAATGTAGGCTTACGTTAGTGAATTGCTTGACCAATAGACTATGACAGAATCTGGAAATTTCAAGACTAGGTTATTGAAGACTTTCAGCTTCTGCCTGTACCTCTTGATATAATAATAAAAAAAAAAAACTGTTGTTTTAAGTCACTAAATGTTGGGATAGTTTGTTAAATAGCAATAATTAACCAGAACAGGAAGAATTCTAAAATATTAAATGAGAAGTTGCATAGATCTATGCCATGAAAAATAATACTTTTGAATTCAGCTACCTATCAATAGTATCTACACAGTGTTATTGAAAAATCAGCACTAGTCAAAGTGGAGTATTTTTATTAGAATAAGAAAATATATCAAAGTTAGTAGGAATAGAATGTGTGATGTCAGTGAATTCAAGGGAATGCTTACAAGTCATCAAGACATTGTTAAGATAAAATAAGAGGATAGAAACTGCAGAACATTTCCATTCTTATTACCACAAAATTGGAAAATAGAAAGAATAGAAAATGTTTAGATGGATTATTAGGTCTAACTGAGATGAAAATGCATGTGCTATGTAAATATCCTTATCAACAAAACTCTCTTAGGTTGCTATTACAATGAGAAAGTTACAGGCAAATTAAGTTTATACTAATTGATACAGAACTATTACATGTGTCTGGAAAAGAGTGAGGGACCCATTTTACAGCAAACACAGATGAGAGCATGGGAAAAGAATTTGAATTATCCCTAAGAAGACCCATGTACTACAGAACTTTTTATATGGCAGACCTATGATGTTTCCCACTGGTTTGGGTCATTGAAGAAAATAGATAACACAAATGCTTAAATATAAAATCTACCTGGGTGTTTACCCTAAAAACACAACATTAAATCAGAGACAAATGCACCCCCAGGCTCACTGAAGCATTATTTACCATAGCCAAGAGCTAGAAACCACATGAGTGTCCATCAATAGATGAGTGGATAAAGAGAATGTGGTATAGATAAAAAATGAAATACTACTCCGCTATCAAAAAGACAAAATTTTGACATTTGAATCAACATAAATAGACCTAGAGGGAATTATGCTTAATGAGATAAACCAAAAGGAAGAAAGACATCATCTGATTATGACTCATATGTTGTACACAGAAAAATCAAGCAAACTAAATCAAGCAAAAAATCAAATTTCAGTAAATAAAAGCAAATTAGTGGTTGCAGGAAGAGAAAGGGGTAAGCAAATTGTGTAAAGGGCATAAATTGTACAGTGAAGGAAGAATTGAAATGGTGGTGAACTTAATATATAAAGAGGTGGATTGATAATGACACACAACTTAAACCTATATAACATTATGATGCAATGGCCCTTCAATAAAATTAACTTCTTAAAAAAGAAAGAAAATAAAAAATAAAAATATGCACCCTTAAAATTTTCTTTCTTCTACCTTTTTTGTAATTAAATATATTAAATATTTTGTTAAAAATGAAGACAGTTAATAATTCAGCAATTCTTGAAACAAACTATTTTCTAACCAATCCATCTCAGAAAATATGTTGCTTCTTATATAAATGTAATCAACGGCTTAAGCTAATTCCACAGAGAAGAAATCAGATTTGATTTTATTTTTAAATATTAAACAATTCAGTACTTCGCTCTATCCCTTAAGTTAAAAATAAACTAATAAGGGACAGATACCTTATAGGTGATTTTCTGTTTTCTTTCTGACTCATGATCATCAATTAATACTGCCTGTTTCTAGCTTCACATTTTTTTCTCTCTAAGAAGGTTTTGAAACCCTATTATCTTGGGGACTATGTTTTCTTTTATATCCCAGATTGCATAAAGTACAGTTCTAGACATACAAAATAATCAACCTATTTTTCTTAATCTGAAATTCATATAAAGGAACATGTTCCTTAACATAGCATACTTTTCTTCCAAGCATTATGAAGATTTGTAGAAAACTGATGAACTATTTCTATAACTTATTTTAAATATTTAACTTTTTCACTAATAATAAATGAATAAAATATGATTAATATATTTAATTCTAAGAAAAAAGTTCATAAAGATCAAATAGCAAGGGTTCCTAATTCCAGCACCAAATAATTATTTCAAAGACAAAAGCTGTGAATAGTATTTATCAACAATCTCAAAAGGCCGGGTATCTTATAAAAATTCACATATAGAATTAACATAAGCAAGAATTATTTCTTTTTTTCTCTGCAAGTACAGGGAAAGAGCAAGCAAGTTTTCATCTTATATTTCACTGTCTTCTTTAAAGTTTGATTAGGAGGGCCTGTGTTTCAAGACTAAGTACTAGAATTCCTTTAGCTACTAGTGACAGAGAAAGGAAGCCTGGGAATCTCAAGCATAAGATTCTTTGTGTCTCACTTTCTCATGAACACTACAAAAATTTACTCTATATGAAGGATGAGTCAATCTCATGTGGCTTTCTCACTTACTTAAGCAGGTTATATAAACTCTCTAAGGGTCAGTTTCCTTCTCTGTAAAATAAGGATATGCAATTTAATTTTATCATATACCAAATAAGATAGTATAGGTAAAATATTCAAGACAGTGCCAGGCATACAATAAGCACATAACATTAAACTTTTAATATAATAATTATATAATAATATTTTCTCATATATAGATATATATTTATATTAATTACCTATTGGCTGCATTATAAAATACCCCCAAAATTAGTGACCTAAAGCAAGAAAAAATTATCTCACACAGACTCTGAGGGTCAAAAATCCAGGAGCAACTTACCTATGTGGTTCTGGCTCAGTACCTTTTATGATGTTCAGCAAAACTGTTTGGGATGCAGACATCTGAAGATAGACAGTCCTGGAGGACTCACTTCCAAGAAAACTCATTCACATGAGTCTTGGCTGGAGTCCTTGATAGCTCACTGGATAGCGAAAAACGACCTCAGTTCCTCGCCCATATGGACCTCTGTTCATGACATGTCAGCTAACTTAACCCAGAGTGAACAACCTAAGAGAAACAAAAAGCAGCAGTACATTTTATATGACATAGTCACTGAAGTACCACACTACTTCTGCTTTTATTCTCTTTATTAGAAACACATTGCTAAGACTGACTCACATTCAAAGGAAGGTAAATTTATCTCCACATCTGAAGAATATCAAATACTTTGGGAAAATATTCACAAGGTGTTATTTATGGATCATATGCATAAGTCTCTAAGAAATGGGAAGATATAGCATAAAAATCTTGTCTTATTGAGATAAAAGTGACTTATAGCACTGTGTAAGTTTAAGGCACACATTGCATTGATTGATAAATTTATATATTTCAATATGACTATACCTTAGCCTTAGCTAACACTTCCATCATGTCACATAATTATTTCCTTTCCGTGGTGAGAATATTTAAGACCTAGTCTCCTAGAAACTTTGAATTTTAATACAGTATTGTTTACTATAATCACAATTCTGGGCATTAGATCTCCAGTATTTATTCATCTTGTAACTGTAAATTTGCTTTGACCAACA
Source organism: Solenodon paradoxus (assembly GCA_004363575.1). Lineage (NCBI taxonomy): Eukaryota > Metazoa > Chordata > Mammalia > Eulipotyphla > Solenodontidae > Solenodon > Solenodon paradoxus. Next base: position 127,240 of record RJWH01003740.1, on the reverse strand, counting down.
TTTCCCCAATATCTCCCACCCTTAATCCCTGGTAACCACCAATAATTCAACTCTGTTTAAAAATGTTTATTATCAAGAAACTAATAAAACAGAGAATTAAACAGGAAAAAAATGCTTTTAAACATATTTACAAAATTTAATTCTAAGACTTTCCTGTGAATTAAGATATATAATAATAGAAAATTATACAAGCTAAATCTATAGCCCCAAATTATTTTAACATACTCTTAGAAGTGAGGCAATGATCATAGAAGGAAAAATACATGACACAGATTGTTTCATAAAGGAGAAGTTAGTGTTTTGATATTAATTTTGACAATTAGGAAAATATAAATTCAAATATATCTGATAAACCAAAATGCAGCCACTAGTAAGATTTTTATTGTAACTTTTCTAATCAAAATAAATATACCTTAAACATAAACAGAAAATTTGGAAAATAATTAAAATATAAAGAAAAAATCAAAACATCTATAATATCACTACCCAGAAAAGGTCATTCGGTTTGTTCCTTTTAGGCAATTGAGTGTGTGTGTGTGTGTGTGTGTGTGTGTGTGTGTGTGTGTGGTATAAAATATGTAAAAGTATGATCAAATATAATATGCTCTATAGAATCGTAATACATTTATATATCTATCATGTTTTCCCTTAATATTATTGACAAGTATTGTCCCATGTCTTTAAATCTTTCAAAAATCATTTTTGAAAGCTGAAGACTATAGCAGTAACTAATTTTATAATTCCCCTACTGTTGAATATTTAGAGGGTTTTCAAAATTTTTATCAATATAAGTAGAAAATACAGAAAGTTATATATTTCAAATAGCTACTTTCATAGAATAAAATCCTAGGAGTAGAGTTTCAGAAGAAAGAGGACTAATTTAGAGATTTTAATTAGTATTGCAAAACTATACTTAGAAAAGGTGGTGCTAATACCACAATGTTGAAAGTCCTTATTTCCCTATAGCCTTCACAGTGGAGTATCCATAGTTGAATACAGTCTGCCAGTTTCTCAAAACCAATGTTTTCAAAACATAATTATTTTCTCCCTAACCTTTCTAAGCAACTTTTCTGATCTTTTATAATGCTGTAAGAGATCTCTGTCCTCCCAGGCAACCAAGGCAATATAATGCAAAGTCCTTGTTTATTCATCTCTTATTCCTCCCACTAAATCTAAGCAGTTGTCAAGTCCAGTCCCTTAAACCTCCCAAAACATCTCCCACATCCATCCTCTTCTATCCATTCTCATTAGTTCTACTAATCATCTCCTGTCCTATTGGATTGGATTGTTTTTCAGTGCCTGCTCAAGCCCATTGTGAAAAACTGTGTCTGGTTCTAGATACCAGATTAATTCAATCTAGCTTTGTCCTTTCAAGTTCTAAGATGCTCTATCTCAAATGTTTGTTAGAGATATAGATATATACATATATATACACATATAAAGAACAAAGATTTTGAATATAAAATCTAAAAAGTGAAATATAGACTGAGAAGTACTTTCAATGTCCTGAAAGTAATTTAGTATTGTGAACAAAATTTTTAATGTTCTAAAAATTATCTAAGAAGTTTTTCCATTAGATTGCATTCAAGCATGCTATGCTACTTGACTATAGATACCTGTGCTATTTTTACAAAGAGCAAAACTTTAACTCTATTAATAAAGGCATGATTTCAAAAACTGATAATCCTGAGTCATAGATAGATTATATTACTTATCTATTGCTGAGTAAAAAAATTACCATACAATTTATCAACTTAAAATAATATACATTTATTATATAATCATTTCTAGGGGTTAAGAATTGAAGCATGGTTTTGCTAAATTCTCTGAGAGAACAGAGCTGTTATGAAGGTCTTTCCCACTGAGATATCCAGAAAAACATTCATGGTAAAGAGGATAACAGAAAAAAGTTTAGTGACAACAACTATCTTGAAGATACAGTTCACTAATTAAGAATATCAGTTTTAGACTCAAAACAGAAACATATCCAGGAAAAATGTTCACTATGAATCCAAAAACACTTTTGAGAATATTAATAGGTGATAATTCAATGAACATCAAGTGAACACTTACCACTTACCATGTACATATATGCATTAGAGAAAATTAAGATAGTTTATGTTCTCAGAGAATTGACTCTATAGTAGAAGAGAAAGAAATATTTTAACAAATAAAATGCAATTAAATTCATTGATTAACTCAAGAAAAAGTGCTGGGGAACATGGAAAGTTATGAAACTTATGAAATACTAGAGCTGTAATGCAGCAATCATTCCCCAAATGTGCACTATTGATGGACTGACCAAAAGGAATTAAAAAAGACATAAAAAGGTATGAGACAAGCAGGTCAAGGATAGAATACCAGTCTCATGACACCTAAGCATTTCAACTCTTGTTTTATCAAAGTACGGCTGTGAAAACACCAAATACTTAAGAAGCCATAGAACAACCAGGATTCTCACATATTGCTGATTAGAAGAAAAGTTGTAACCTTCATAAAAAGTTAAACAAACATAACATTATGACCCAGCAGTTCTACTCCTAGGTATTGAAAGAAAATGAAATCACATGTCCATAAAAAAAAAAAAAAAAACCCTGTACAAAATGCTTCATGGCAGCTTTATGCATAATAGTCAAAATCTAGAAGCAATTGTGTTTAATATATTCATACAATGGCATAATAGCAATAAAAAGAAGGCACCACTGAAGAATAAATTTCAAAATATTGTGCAAGGTCTTTATGCTTGGCAGAGTTCACTAGGATTGCCTGCGAATTTTCTCCCTGGGATGGAGAGTTGCCTGTCGGTAGCCACAGGAGAGTAACTACCCCTCAACCCCACTGAAGTCAGTGGGCATCAATGGAAAAAACATCAGTGACCCATGTGAACATTCCAGAGAGGAACTGGCACTGCCCCCATCAAAAACAAGTGGCTGACAGCAGTCTCACCAGGATCCAGTATCATCACATAGGAAGAATAAGAAAAGAAAAAGAAATGGAAAGTCACAGCGCTAAATTCAAGGCAGAGAAGAAAGACATGACAAAATTTGTCTCAAAAAAAATGCAAACAGCCTCAAAACAGGAAGATGCCAGGAACCACGCAGAGAGGAAATCTATTGACATTGATTGGGACAACTTAAGAGAAAATGAATTTTAAAAAAATATTAAAAATATGAATGAGATAAGAACTCTCCCAGTCATCTGTGTCACAGTAACATAAAGCCAATCTGCTTCCCAGTGGAGCACTGACTACTGAACAAGAACTCATAACATTTCATAAGAAAAGACAGTTACTCTTTTGAGACAAGACTCCTTTTCCCCTACATGGTATGAACATAAAATTGGCATGACTATTTTACATTCCTATCAGCATTATGAAAATTCTGGTCACTCCAGACTGAGCTCATGGTATGGGCCCTGTTGTGAACTTGGACTTTACCTGGACAGTGAGGACTCTGCAGACTTAGCATCTGAACCACCAGGGTGAGCCAGAGCTTTTCCAGTTTATCTCCATGCTCATTGCTCCAAAGGAAACTACCATTTAGGTTTTTTCCACCATAAATATTCTTAAATTTTTGGTTATAAACAGAAATATAATGTGAGTCAAAAATGGAGCCACTTGTGTAATTTTTAATTTTCTATTAGCCATGTTACAAATAGTGAATAGAAGCAGGTGACAATAATATTAAATAATGTAATTTATGCAATATAATGTATCTTAAATATAATATGTAATCAGCATAAAATTATGAGATGTTATATTCTTTTTTCATAGTATACCTTTGAAACTCAGTGTTAATTTTACAATTATAGCACATCTCAACTTAGACTAATCATACATCAAGTGCACAGTAGCTATATGTAGATGGTGACTATTATATTGGACAGACCAGTTCCAGAACTTTCTATAAATATAATCATAAAATATGTATTCTTTGATTAAGTCAGTTTTACTCAGTATGATGTTTCAAAATGTTTTAAGATTTACTCATATATTATTTTAATAAAAACAAAAATTAAACTTAAAACTAAAAATAAATGGAAATAAAATGCTTAAAAAATGTAATATAGAAGATTAGAAGAAAATAAATTGTATTAAAATTCTAAAAAACAATGAATGAGATGCAGGAGACACATGCAACTACCCAAAGGCAACTGGGAGACCTCAAAAACAAAGGGACAGATCAAAGGGAATACAACACCAAGAAGATTTAGTTCATGAAGAAATAACTAGCAGAAATGCTAGGATATAAAATACAGCTAGGAATTGAAGATAAACATGGAAACTTCCATAAAAAGACTCAGTTTCACAGAAAAATGAATCTCAAAATTGAAGACAAGATGACAGAAGTGACCCTTATGGAAGGAGAGAGAGAAGCAAGACTGAGGAAAAATGAAGAAACCCTGTGAGAAATATCAGAGATCATGGAACTTAAGAATAATATGTATCCCAGAAGGAGATAATTATTTAAAGAACAGCAGAAAACTTCCCACATCTGTCCAAAAAAAACCATGGAGCTTCAAGCAACAGTCAGAATTCTGACAGCATGCCCTGGTGGAACAGTGGTTAGGTCAGCCACAACTGCAGGAGTGCAGTCCACATATATCCCAAGGACTGAGGTTTGTGTCTGAGGAACAACCAAAGTGAGCAACTAAATAAAATAAAGTGCTTCTTCCTTCTCTCTCCTCCTGCTTTCCTAGCTGCTCACCTTAATTTCTGCATGCACTTTTCCATTAAAAAAAATGCCAGAATTTCTAAGTGGAAAAAAGCCTACTCTAAGACATATCATAGTAACACCAGCAAAATCTAACAATAAAGGAAAATTACTCAAGACTACTGGAGAAAAGAGAAACAGAATATACAAAGGTATGCCCATCATGTCATCCTTGGACTTCTCAGCAGAAAATCAACAAGCCCTACAGACTGGAACAACATATTCAAAATACTAAAAGACAAAAATTACCAGCCAAGAATAGTCTATGCCTCAAAATTTTAATTGGAGTACAACAAAGAAATAAAGGTCTTCAATGAGAAACAATAGTTAATGAATTTTCTCCATCACCAAGCCTGCATTTCAAGAAGTGTTCAAAGAGGTTCTACAGCAGGTTAAACAAAATTCACCAATCAAAAGACACAGAGTGATGACTGGATAAAAAAAAACAGGCCTTATAGATATTATGCCTACAAAAAACTCATATAAAATCTAAAGACAAGAAAAGGTTGAAAGTCAAGGTCTTCTGAAAAGTAAATCAAAGCAACAGGATGAAAAGAAATTAGAATCTGAAATACTAATACCAGAGAAGGTAAACTTTCACCCAAAAAGCATATCAAGTCATAAAGATGGACACTACATTATAGACATGAGGGTAATTCTTCAAGAAATAACTATTAACAAATATGCACTCAAAGCCAAACCATTCAAATATATAAAACAAATACTAATAGAGTTAAGGAAGGCATTGACAATAGCACAATAGTTATAGGGCACTTCAAACCCCTACTTACATCTATAGATAGATTATTCAGACAGAAAATCAACAAAGCAATAAGATCTCTAAATGAAGCAATAGATAATCAAGCCCTAAGAAATATATAAAGAGTGCTCTATTCCAACACACACAAAAAAAATACATTCTTCTCAATTGTACATGGAACATTCTCAAGGATGGATCATCCTGGGACACAAAATAAGTACCAGTAATTTAGCAAGTTTATAGAAAAGCATCATATATGAACACAAGGGTCAAACTAGAAATGAACCAGAAAAACAAAACTGCAAAAACCAAGAACAAATTGCAAGATGTAGAGATTTTTAAAAAAATGCTTCCGAACAATTCCTGGATCATTGAAGAAACTAAAGATAAAATTAAGACATATCTGGAAACAAATGAAAATGAAGTAATAATTACTATAACATGTGGGATGTCGCAAAAGGAGTTCTGAGAGAAAGTTTATAATCATACTAGTGCATATAAAAAAAACCAAGAGAGAGCCCAAATTAAATATCTAACTACATACCTGAGGAACTAGAAAGGAAAGAAGAGTTGAAACCAAAAAATCAGCTGAAGGAAATAATAAAAATTAGAGTCAAAATAAATGAAATAGAAAAATAGAACATCCAATAGGTCAATGAATTCAAGAGGTAATTCTTCAAAAAGTACACAAAATACACCACTTAGCCAGATTCATAAAGAAAAATAGAGAGAAAATCCTACTTAAAATATCATATGTGCAGATGGTGAGATTTCAGCAGACATCACAGAAATACAAGGGATCATGAGAGACTACTACAAGCAACTAGATGCCAAAAATTCATCAACTGTGAAGAAATGTATTTCTAGAATCCTACAACCTCACAAAACTGAACCAGGAAGAAAAAGATAACTTGAACAGAATAATCATGAGCACAGAAATTGAAGGATTAGTCAAAATTTCCCATACTTCTGATCAACATGTAGACCTGGTAGGAGATTCAGTTCCTCCCACAGAGCAACTAGGAATTCACCTATTTCCCAGAAACACAGGAAAAGTCGGCAAGAGACTGTAGAGACAAGGAGCAGACATGACAACAAAAGGTAGGCAAAAATGTCCAAGTTCAGAGCAACACTTCAAGACTTGGACTCAGGATTCCCACTGCAGCAGTGGAGGTGGATCTGCAGGAAGAACTGGCCCTCCCAGGAATAGAGAGAAAGTAACAGAGAGACGGCCCAGCAGGCCTGGGATATAGAGCCAAGAGAGAGAGTCTAGGCACAGAGTGGAAGGAGAAGCAGTGCCCTGCTTGTTTGAAAATTACACTAGGCACCCCATGGAAGGCAGCTAGGGGAATTGTCCACCATATTGCCCCAGAGCCACAGGACCACCAGAAATCTCTATTTCAGACTTAAAGAAAAGAGTCTTCCAGAGGGAAAAGAGTCAATGCTACCCACTATTGTCACCTTGTGGGTGGAGGTGAAACTGCAGCCTTCATACTGATTGTGGGTAACAGCAAGGTAGTCATTGTGGTTGGGAGCTGGGATGCTGGGGAAAGGCTCTGCATCTCCACATACAAACTCCAACCCCACAGACTGAACTTTCGAGCAGCAACAGAGGGCCCACATAGAACTTCAACAAATTCAACCAGTCGTCATGTCGCAAAACTCAAGAAATCCCAGTGTCCAAACTAAGATCTAGGCTTAATCAATGGAAATTAATACCCTACACAAGGCCATCACTGCAGGAAAACATAATCCACAGAAACTTAAACAGAATGCCAAACAGAGCAAACACAGAGACATATATGAGAAGTGATGGATCTAATCAAAAACCCAGGGGAAAATCTGAACACAACAGACATCTGAAAATTACCAGAGGATGAATTTAGGGCAACAGTGATAAACACACTCATGGAAATCAAGAAAAAGGTAGCAGAAGAAAAAGAGAGAAGAAATGAAGCAGCTCAAAACGGGTGTCAAATAGATAAAGAACACAATAGCTGACCTAAAGAATTCAACAGAGAGACTTGAGAATAGGATGGATGAAGCCTCCAACAGAATTGGTGATCTGGAAGGAATCCAACCAGGCTGACCAGCAAAGAGATAAAAGAAAGCAAAGAAATGAAGACAGCATTCTAGATCTATGGGATAACATCAAAAGAAACAACATTCATATTACAGAGTTTCAGAAGGAAAAAAGAGAGAAAGGGGGGCAGAAAATGTATTTGAAGAAATAATAGCTGAAAACTTCCCCAACCTGAAGAATGAAGTAAGATTCCAGACCCAGGAAGCTCAAAGAGTCCCTAATCAAAGAAAACCAAGCAGTTCTACACCTAGACACATTGTCATTAAAATGTCAAAATACAAGACAAAGAAAGAATCTGAAAAGCATCCAGAGAAAAATGAATCTCTTATAAATGAGTCCCCATAAGATTGTCAGTAGATTTCTCAACTGAAACTCTACAGGCCAGGAGGGAACAGCAAGATATATTCAAAAGACTGAAAGAAAAGGATCTCGACCTAGGATACTATACACTATGAGATTATCATTCAGAAATGAAGGAATGATAAAAAGCTTTCCAATAAGCAAAAGTTAAAGAATTTTATCACCACAAAACCAGTTCTACAAAAAAATACTAAAAGATGCTATATAAAGTGTAAAGAAACCCACATAAAAATGGGTCTATTACACCTATTCATCTATATTCATTGGAGATACTGAGCTGTGATTTTCTTTCTCGGTGTTGTCATTGTCAACTTTTGGTACCAGAGTGATGTTAATCTCACTGAGAATGCTTGGGAGTGTTCCCTGTTCTTGGATATTTTGGAAGAGTTTGAGAAGAATAGGTATTAATTCTTCTCTGAAGGCTTGGTGAAACTCATTGGAAAAGTCATCTGGTCCTAGGCTTTTATTTTAGGGAGATTTTTTATTATCTCTTTAATATTTTTACTTGTGATTATTCTGTAGGACCTATTTAAGAATGTGGCTTGTATTATCTTATTTAAGATAAGCTTATGATGTAGATTTTATTATCCCCATTTTATAGATGAGAAAACTGAAGCTTAGAGATCTGTCTGAGGCTATATAGTATACAAGTATTACAGTCAACGTTCAAATTTATCTTTAATGCCCACACTCTGTGTGCCCAATATTTTATCCTTAAAATTTTAGCTTTACTGTTATTGCCATTGTTTTGTTTGGAAAGATAATGTGATCCAAAAATTTTTAATTTTACTTTAATCATGTTTAGTTTTTCTTTTTAGTTACCTTATTCTTCTTGATAATTGCAACTCTTACTTTTCTGAATTAAAGAACTGTGATTCAAGCTTACATTATGAATTTTTATATATTCTACTATACTCATTTTAAAGTTTGATTGTTTTGCAAATATTCAATATATTGTATATTCTCCTGAGCTTCTTTCAAAATAAGTATTTAATGTGATTTAATTATGTTCTTTTCTTGACCTCAAAAAATTAAATTAATTACATTAATTTTTTTTAATCTTCCAAATAACAAGAACCCAGGGACCAGATTTCACTATCAAATTCTAACAAACATTCAAAGAACTAACCCCATTCTCTTAAACTCTTCCACAAAATTGAAGAGGAGGAAACAACTGCTAAATGCATTCTGTGAGGCCAATATTATGATGGTTCAAAATTAAACAAAACAGTACCAAAAAAAGAATATTATATCCCAATATTATTGATAAATATAGATGCAAACATCCTCAGCAACATCTTAGCAAATTCTAGAACACATTTAAAAAATCATACACCATGATCAAATGGGATTTATTCTAGGGATGCAAGAATGCTTCAACATTTGCAAATCAATGTAATACACCACATCACAAGGGAAAAATAAAAAATTGTGATTATAAATAGACGCAGAAAAAGCATTCAATAAGATTCAACACACATTCATGTCAAAAAAAAAGAAAAAAATTTTGCCAGAATAGGAATAGAAAAAAATATATCTCAACATATTAAAAGTAAGATATTGCACAATCACAGTCAATATCACAATAGTGAAAAACTGAGACTTTTCCCTAAGATCTGGAACAAGGTAAGTTTGCCAGCTCTCACCACTATTCAACAGAGTTCTGAAAGTCTTGGCCAGAGCAGGACATCAAGAAAGGGACATCAAAAATATGAATTTGTAAAGAAGAAAGAAAATTATCATTATTTATAGATGACATGATATTCTACCTAGAAAATCGTAAAGACTCCAACAAAACACTGCCAGAAAGAATAAATGAATACAATGAAGTAGCAGGATATAAAGTCAACACACAAAAATTAGTGCCTTCCTAGATGTAAACAATGAAGTAGAAGAAAAATAAATTAAGAAGGAAATCCCATTCCAATAGCACCAAAAAATATCAAATACCTGGGAATAAATGTAACAAAGGAGGTGAAAGACCTCTATAATGAAAACAATAACTTTTACAAAAGAAATAAAAGAAGACATAAGAGATGGAAGAACATTCCATGTTCATGAACTGGAAAAGCTGACTTAGTGAAAATGGCCATACTACCCAAAGCAATATATAAATTTAATGCAATTACCATCAAAATTCCTAGAACATTTTTCAAGGGAATTGAGCAAATAACACTAATGTTTATATACAACCACAATAGACCTTGAATATCATAGCTGTTCTCAGAAAAAAAGAAGAGTGGAGAAATCACATTCCTGATTTCAAACTATTCTACAGATTAATCACCATCAAAAACAGTATGGTTCTGTAACAAAAACAGACATACCGATCAGTGAAACGAAACTGGAACACAGAAATGGAATCACACCTTATGGATAGTTAATTGACGACAAAGAAGTCAAGAGTATGCAATGAAGGAAGGAAAGTATATTCAACAAATGATGCTGGAAAAACTGAAAAGACTCCTGCAAAAAAGGAAGAAGAAGAAAGAAGAAGAAAAGAAGAAGAAAGAAGGAGGAGGAGGAGGAAGAAGAAGAAGAAACTAGATTATTATTAGCACCATACACAAAAGTTAACTCAAAGGGACCAAATACATGGACATAAGACAAACCATAACATACATAATGAAAAATGTTCCATAACATCAACCTCAAATATGCTTTTGGGCAAGGCACACTTACGGAAGGAAACTAAAGTAAAACTGAACAATTGGGACTACATCAAACGAAAATGATTCTACATAGTGAAAGAAAGCAACACTAAAACCAGAAAGTAACCCACGGAATGGGAGAACATGCTCATTCAATATACATCAGATAAGAGTTTAATGTCCAAAATATAAAAAGAGCTCATATACTTCAACAACAAAAAAATAAACAACCCACTAAAAAAATGAACAGAAGACTAAAAAGACACCTAAGTAAAGAAGACACAAAGAGGGTCTACCAATGCCTAAAAAATGATCTACATCACTCATCGTCAGAGAAATACAAATGAAAAGCACAGTGATATACCACTTCACACCAGTGAGAATGGCCTATATCAAAAAAACTAGAAACATCAAGTGTTGGAGAGGGTCTGAAATAAAAGGAACACTCCACACTGTGGTATGAATGTAAATTAGTGCAACCTCTTTGGAAATGGTATGGAGATTCCACAAAAAAGTAAAGATGTGTACCATTTCATCCAGCAGTCCTACTCCTACTCATACAGAAAATATAAACTCTCTAATCAGAAAAATGTTTATACCCTTATGTTCACAGCAACACAATTCACAATAGCCAAGATATGGTGACAATCTAAATGCCTGTTAACAAATGACTGGATAAAGAATCTGTAGTATAGGTATTCAATGGAATTCTATGCAGCTATTAAAAAGACAAAACTGTGCACTTTGCAACAACCTGGGTGGAACTGGAAGTGATTTTGACAAGTGAACTAAGCCAGAAAGAAAAGATTCTTTTTGTAATAATATTTGTAATAATTTATAATATTTGTAATAATCCTGTGCAGTCACATGTGCAATATAAAGAAACAAGACAAACAGAAAAACTTCTATAAAATTTATAGAATGCAAGATAGTGTTTATCATGGGTGTGGGAGAGGCGAGGGAAGGAAGAAGGGAGCAAAGTGGTGGTTAAGCTCACTAGAACTCTGGTGGTGGATGCAGTGTAAAATATTTACAAACTGAGGAGTAATTGCAATATTCTAAAATGAATATAGTAATGTAAAAAATAGAAATAAAATTATTATAAAATATATTGTACTGAGTGAAAGAGGTATATACCATGTGATTCTGTTTATATGAAATATTATGAGACCAAAACAGCCTCTAGTCATAGAAATCAAGTGAATGGTAGCTTCTGAGGAAGAGGTGGGTAGAAGAGGAATATGACAAGGAAAAAAATATAACAGAATTTTCCAAGGAGACGAAAATATTTTTTTCTCAGTACAGTTGCCAAAACTGATTGAACAGTTCACTTAAGACATGAGTACATCACTGCATGGAAGCTATACCTTTCACCTGTTATATTCCAAAAGGGAGATAGGAAGCACACATTAATGGAACAGGGAAAGTTTAATATAGAAAATTATTAGCTATAATTATCTACTGATGGGTAAAGAGAACTCTAAGGAATAACTAAGAGGAAGTCAAACACTGCAACCAATACCTCTAGGATTGAGGCAAAACACCAAGGATGAAACAAATAACAAAGAAGCTGTAGGTCACTGAATACAGTAGAGACCCTATGGGTAGCTGTTTCTCCAAATCTGACTGGCTTACCCGCAAGCAACAAAGTCTAAGGGACCTGCAGTTGGCATTGATCTTGACACCAACTACTCCTATATTGGTTTTTTCCAGCACAGGAAAGTGGAAATAATTGCCAATGATCTGGGAACCTGAACCATTCCAGTTATGTTGCCTTCACCGATACCAAGCAATTGATTGGTGATGCTGCAAAGAATCAAGTTGCAATGAACCCCACCAACACAGTTTTTAATGCCAAATGCTTAGCTGGACACAGATTTAATGATGGTATGGCACAGTCTGCTATGAAACATTGACCCTTCATAGTAGTGAATGATGCAGGCGGACCCAAAGATCCAACTAGAATACAAGGGAGAGACAAAAAGTTTCTATCCAGAGGCATCATCTATGGATCTGACAAAGTTGAAGGAACTTGCAGAAACCTACCTTGGGAAGACTATGAACAATGCTGTCACAGAACCCACTTATTTTAATGATTCTCAGTGTCAGGTTACCAGAGATGCTGGATTTATTGCTGGTCTCAATGTATTTAGGATCATCAATGAACCAACTGTTGCTGCTATTGATTATAACTTACATAAAAAGGTTGGAGCTGAAAGTAATGTGCTGATCTTTGACCTAGGAGGTAGCACTCTTGATGTGTCAATCTTTATTATTGAGGATGAAATCTTTGGAGACACCCATTTAGGTGAAGACTTCGTAGCAGAATAGGCTATCATTTCATTGCATAGTTCAAGCAAAAGCATACAAGGACATCAATGAGAACAAGAGGGCTGTCCACCACCTCTGCACTGCTTATGAACATGCTAAGCACAGACTCTCTTCAAGCACCCACACCAGTATTGAGACTGATTCACTCTATGAAGGAATCGACTTTCATATCTCCATTACTCGAGCCCAATTTGAAGAATTGAATGCTGACTTGTTCCGTGGCACCCTGGATACAGTAGAGAAAGCCCTTTGTGATGCCAAGCTAGACAAATTGCAGATCCATGATATTGTTCTGGTGGGTATCTCCACCTGTATCCCCAAGATTCAGCAACTTCTGCAAGATTTCTTCAGTGGGAAAGACTGAATAAGAGCATCAAGCCCGATGAGTTCATGGCTTATGGTGCAGGTGTTCAGGCAGCTATGTGAACAGTTATACTGTTGGGAGATAAGTCTGAAAATGTTCAAGATTGGCTGCTTTAGGATGTTACTCCTCTTTCTCTTAGAATTGATACTGTTTCTGTCTTCATCAAGCACAATGCAACTATTCCTACCAAGCAGACACAGAGCTTCACTATGTCCTCTCATAGCCAGCCTGGTGTGCTCATTCAGGTTTATGGAAGTGAGCATGCCATGACCAAGGATAACAACTTGCTTGGCTCACAGGCATATCTCCTGCACCTTGTGGTGCTCCTGGGTCTGAAGACACTTTGATATAGAAATCAATGACAATCTCAATGTCTATGCTGTGGATAAGAGTACAGAAAAAGAGAACAAGATTATCGTCACTAATGACAAGGGTCGTTTGAGCAAGGAAGACATTGAGCAGATGTCCAGGAAGCTGAGAAGCACAAAGCTGAAGATGAGAAGGAACAGGACAAAGCGTTTGCAAAAATTCCCTTGAGTCCTATGCATTCAACATGAAAGCGACTGTTGAAGATGAGAAACTTCAAGGCAAGATCAATGATGATCTTGACAAGTGTAATGAAATCATCAACTGGCTTTATAATAACCAGACTACAGAGAAGGAAGAATTTGAACATCAGCAGAAGGAGCTGGAAAAATGTCTGCAACCCCATCATTACCAAGCCGAACCAGAGTGAAGGAGGTATGTGAGGTAGAATGCCGGGGGGCTTCCCTGGTGGTGGAGCTCCTCCTTCTGGTGGTGCTTCCTCTGGGCCTACCACTGAAGAAGTTGATTAAACCAACCTTAAGCACAGATTTAGCATTATTCCACCCAAAACACTGAAGGACCCTAATATGTAGCAAATTTCCACAGCAGCTAAAAGTTAAGCTGCTATAGTTATGGGCATTCTTTGCCACGACCCACATGGCTGGTCAAAAGGGTCCCCCAGTGGAGGCCACAAGAGCCTAAAAAAAGACAGACAACATGTATTTAGAAAAGCGGGGGCCAGGTGAGGTGCCGCTCTCTGTTTGAGAGGCAGTGACCCTGATTCTGACTCCTTGATTTATTTTATAGGGCTGGGTTACAATGAGGCAATAAGAATGTTGCAAAGCAAAGGAGGGCTGTAGGCATAGCTGTTCTGCTGTTATCAGAAACATATGAAGGTCGGAGCATTCCGAAGCTCAGCTGCATTTTTCTGTTACCTGCTTCTAGTTCTGCTAATGTGTGAAGGCTTCTGCTTCGGCATATCTTGCAGCGCCAGGCCTGAAACAGTCTGCTCTCTACAATTCTAGATACTTGAATATGGAACATGTGCACAGGGAAAGGAAATAACATTGTACTTTATAAGCATTGTAAGTGGAAATACAATGTCTTAGCTAAAACTACTTTAAAAATGGCAAAAAAAGAAGTTGTAGCTAAAATCCAAACTTCTTTAGAGAGAGAACAACAGTAGTCCCTCAATGGTGTTCATTAAGGTGTCATATTGGAGGAACTCACTGGAGGAAGCCTTTGGTAAGAAGGTGTTGTACATCATTACTCATTGAAAAGCCTCCTACAGAGGTAGCGAGCTAGGTAGCTACCTTCTAGGTGCTGGGTGAAGCTGCCCACAGAGAGGTTCCACACTTAATAACTCACTAGGAAATGTCCACAGAGGTGGCGCACTGGAAAGCTGTCCCCTGGGGTACTGTACAATGCTGTTCAGGTGAAATAAGTGCTGGCCAATTGTCCCATGTGTGCCCAGCTGTGAGGCCTTGCAGAAACTAGAGCAGAGCACACTAAGAGGAAACCCCTTTCCTCCTCCAGTGTCCTTCGAGTGCCCTCCACTGACAAAATGTAATATTGTGCCAGGGCAAGGGGAAATGTACTACAGGAGAGTAATAATTAACAGTGGATTTAATAATGAGAGGCAACAAATAGCTAACTGGCACATACCTCAATTTGAGAAGCAGGAAGAAGAGGAGGGGGAGAAGGAGGAGGAGAAAGAACAGGAGGAAGAGAAGGAGAAAGAAGAAATATGAAGAATTTAAAACAATCAAACACATAGAAGCAGGTTGAATGGCTGTTTCCAAGGGATGATAGCAGGGAAAACAAGGGAGTATTAGTCGAAGAGTACAAAGTCTCAGTTGTCTAAGGTGAGTAAGACCTCTCCATTTAAGTATAGCATAGTACCTACAGCAAACAATACTGTATTCTATACTTAAAATTTTGCTGAAAGAATCAATCTTGTGCTCTTATCACTAATAACAATGAAGGTGTCAGGAGACTTTGGGAGGTGATAAATATGTGTATGGTTATAGACTGTGGTGATTCACAGGCACATACTTATCTCAAAGCTCATCAAGTTTTAAATAATAAAGTTTTAAATAAATAAACTTTTTGTATACTGGTCATATCTCAGTAAAATGGCTAAAGAAGAAGGAAGAAGGGGAGGAGGAAGAAGAGGAAGATGGGCTGTGGAATTTAAATATTATGGGAGATGTGAGACTTAAATGGAACTGGGCCTGATCTAGAAATGACAACTAGTAGATATTGAGCTTTGCTCAGGATATGCCAGGCACTGTGTTATTTCGTTTAGTATTCGTCATATTTCTAGAAGTTAGTTATCAATATTCTCATTTCAGTGAGAAAACCATAACTCAAAGGGAATAAATAGCTCACCTTTAAGATGACACAGTCAGATAGTATAGAAGCAAAATTTGAACCCAGAATTCTGACTCCAGAAACTCATTGTACAGCATCTCATTGATGATATGTGACCATGTTGATGCCAAAATTGAAAGCTCAGGTTCTGGCATCCAGTAATTGCTTTTATACTTCTTCTACCTAAATGTCATGTATGTAAGAAGCTACAAAATTGATTTTAGCTGAGCTGATTTGATAATCTTAGTGAAGAACTGAAAAGTACAATTTTCCCCTTCACCCAATAGTAACATCTGGCATGAATTGAATTAATTGCCTCTATAAACAATAAAAGATTAAGCTGATTTTTTACAACTGCTTTCAAGCAGATTTTCAGATAAGGGCACACTGTCTTTAAGGACAAGAACCAAAAACTCTTCCTGGTAGTTCCTGGCTATTATATTTTGACACGTTATACTTTTACACATGAAAATTATATCCCATACCCTCCTGGTAAGATAAGGAATAGCAAATAAATTGTATCACAATTTCCCCTATTACAAAGTTAATTTATATTAATAATGTTTATTATGTTTATGTAGCATTATCATCATTACCTTGTATCATTTAAGTCCCATTCTTGGGAGGGGGCAAAGAATTGTAATGTGTGAAGCATTGTATTATATAACCACCAAGTTACCTATGAGTATATGGTGAACTGACAAAAAAACATGAGAAGATAGTATTACCTACTAAATTATGTCATAGCTGAAAAACAATGTTGATTCACTTTCTTCTTAGATATAATCTAATTTCTAGGTTTTATATATCACCTCTGTGCTAGTAATTCTCAAATTAATATCCCTAGCATTGAAATCTCTTGAGATCCAGGTTCTTGTCTTATCATCTATTTAGATGTCAAAAATTTTTCAAATTTAGTAATTCCAAAATAGAACTGCTGATTTGTTTTCTTTCAGCCTTTTAGAGCTCATCAAGTCTAAAACTTAAGAACTGTTCTTTTTTTTGTTTTGCTGGGTTTTACTCATTTTTTACTGATTGATAATTGACATTTAACATTATGTAAGTATAAGGTATACAAGGTGTTGGTTTGATAAATTTATCTATTACAATATGATTACCACTATAGCCTTAGCTGACACCTCTGTTATGTCACATAATTATCTTTTGTGTGTGTGTGTGAGATGAGAACACTAAGAATCATTCTTGATTCTTTTCTTTCCCTAATAACCTATAGGCAATTAATCAGCTAGTTATATTTGCTGTACCTCCACAATGCTGTGAATCCATTCACTTCTTTCTAGCTACACTATGACCTTTCTAGTCCCAGTTACCATCATTTTCCCCTACACTGTTGCAACAGAAGTGTTCAGCAGGCTTATACTCATGAATGCCATAAATTCATTCTCACAGCAAGTTGCTTAAAGCTATCAAAAGATTCTCAGTGCATTTAGAATGAAACCAATACTCTTTATCTTAGCCTATTAATACTACTTGAACTGCTTCCCTGTATCAGGGTTCAATCAGAAAGAGACTCACTATAAAAAAGATTTATCATAAGGATTTGAGACTGAGCAATTGGGAGAGTTAGTAAAAGAGTCTGTGTGAGGATGTTGTTTCTGTTTCTAATGTTAGGCCTGAAAGGAGGGGTGGATATGAAATGAGAGTGAACAAGAATGACACAAAACCTGCAAGGACAAACTGGAACACATGAAATGAACTAGAAAGTGTGTCTCTTTCACCACATTCAGGTCTCCAATGAAATTGATATAAATGTAGCTGGCACTCTTCATTGTGGATTTGGACACATTTAGCCTAAGATTCAGAGGAGCAAGAACACCAAGCAGCAGTTCCTGTATCTGCAAGTTTGGCAGCTGCCCTGTGACACCAACAGATCGAAGACTGCGCCTGAGTTGCAGCAGAGGTTGATCTTTCATAGACCTTCTCAACAAAACTATGACTGCTGCTTTACTTATGCTCTCCTAGCAGCAAGCAAACTTCATTTGTGACCAACCTTATTCAGAATTATATAGGAAAGGAATGGCTGGAAGGATAGTTCCAATTTAGATAGATTAACACTGTAAAACCACCATGAAGTCACCTCTTCTCAACCTGGCCCAAACATGTCTTTTTTGTTTAAACCATTCCTAACTTCCAAATGATGATCATTAAAAAAAAATTGTGCTTCTGCCTAATATAATGCAACTAGCCTTGGTCAAAATGAAAACATATTAATACTTTCCAGAGCAGGAAAAATGCATCTATCTACTTTGAGGGGTATTCATTCCTCTAACTGAGTTACCCTCCCCTTTCTGATATCATCTGTTTTAAACAATGAGCTATAAGAAGTGTTTTGCTGGTAAATGTTTATTAATCAGTTCTCCAGAGGAAAAAACTTGATAAGTGTTTCCAGTTTCCATTGTATAAATACTCTCATTCTGCCCAATTTCATGCACCAATGCAATATTTCTGAATACAGAGTTGGGAAAAGGATATGTAGCAGCATGTCAATATAAGGTATTTTCACCACACAGTTATGCTACAAACAACATCAGGAGTACAGGTAATAATAGAATGTAATAAAAAAAATAATTGCAAAGTGATTGAGCTTTGGGTGTCCATTATCATTATTTTAATATTAATTATTTTATTATAAGTTTATATTGACTCCACAAAGGTCAAGCAGACACTGATGATCAGCAGAGGATGACATTGAGAAGACTGGGAAAGCACTTGAAAATAATCAGTCCCTTATAAGACAAATATCTCAGGAGAGACAAGAGAGTCTAATATTCCCTATAGGAAAAGGGGTGATTCTATTGACTGGCAAATAAAACTCATAATTTAGAGGTTAAAGACCCCAACTTCATCAGAACTTACCCATATATTTTTATCTCAATTTTCAGGGTCTAACTCCTTCTCAGTTAATGTCCTAACAATGATACAAAAGACCTCGAGAGACTGGAAACTCCATTTTTCCTGCTACTCAGCTGCATCTAAGTTTAGATTTGGGGTTTTCTGTTTGTTTTCAGAAATTTCAGTCCTAAAGCTACAGGAGATAAGTAGTTCGTTGTTGGTTTTCTTTTTTAGAGACGTTGCAGAAGCTTTCTGGGAATGTGAAGTCCTGAATTCATCATTTTCTTTCTACTTCTACTCTAGTGCGTGTTTAAGCAAACTCCCAATCTCATTGCACTCCTTATTTTCATTAAAATGTCTTATGGCAGCAAATATTTGATCCCAAAGGACTCACCCTTTACTATATAAGCATTTCATTAGGATATCAACAAGTGGTAGTAACTATTTTAGTTACTCTGCATGCTATAAACTTGGAAACAGAATTACTATGCCTCTAAATCTAATCAGATCAGGGAATCAATTCCTAAGGATCCAGAACTGAGTCACCAAACCCTTCCCTACTGCTCTATTCCTGTGGAACCACATTTTGCACTAAGTGCTCTGGCAGTTAAAGTTTGATGAAAATTTATTATAACAGTTTGACCTTCAATAGCTGCAGAAGGTAATTAAACAGTGTCTGTAGGTATATGTATATGATTTCAACGTAGTACCTAGCTGAAAGTTAGCAAAGAAGGTAATCTGGAAAAAAGATAAAGGAGGTAAAAGACTAGTAGGAACCTGAAAGAACACACTAAATACCACAGTTATGAACTTGGAGCCCTCTTTCTACCTCCAAGCTTCCAACTTGGATGAGAAGGGTGATCTGTAGATTGTTTTATCTTTTTAACAAAAATAACTACAGAGAATACAACCCTGTCTATCAGATTATATTCTTATTTTCTTCAAAACAAGTGTTACTATTATTTTTTATTTGTTTACTTGTATTTTTTTCTTTAAACATCTGTCTCCACCATTAAAATAATAAGCTCAATGTAAGTAGTTTGGAATATTTTATTCCAAACTTCTAGATCAACATCCAGCACACATAAGCACTTAAAATCATCTAAGGAATCAATGAGTAAAATGGATCTAGATAATCTTCTCTTTCTATAGAATGTAAAGTACAAAACAGGTATGAATGCTTCCATCAAACAATGGCATGTTTTAATTCAGTTGGTCGACCAATCCCAAATTTGCCTTTCTTTTGTTCTGCCTTGATCATTTTTGTTTAGAATTGAGCTCTAGGTGAAATAGCTGTATGACGTAAGTGCTCAATGACTAGCATTTCTGGCATTATAAAGCATCATAGGTGTTCACATGAAAACCTATAGCTGATGACTGAGATCATGATGTAATGAAACAGCTAAGCTTTTAATATTTCTCAGTTCCCTAAGCAGGAGGTCTTGACTTTCCATTTAAGCATCCAAGAAAAACAGCTGCTGTTTTTCTATGAAAGGATCTTTAAGACCCTCTAAGAATTTCATCAGATGGCTATGAAAGGATCTTTAAGACCCTCTAAGAATTTCATCAGATGGCTGTGTTATAGTTTTTAAAAGGAAAGCAACAATAGAGACTACAGCTAATCTTCAGGAAGATAAAGAAAGAAACCTACTCATCCATGCTCAGGATTTATTTTCTAATTTTTCTCCTGGTTTTCATCACTGGATGTTTACACAGCATAGAAAAGTGAAGAGTAAAGGATCATAGTTTCCAAAACACATGTTTTCTCCTGCAATCGTCAATGTGCCAAAATAAAAGGCGACTAGAAATAGAAGCCAGAAGCCTGGCAACCAGGTGTCTGTGCTGCAGGACCTCTCTGCAAGATAGTGTTAATCTGAATTTTTCTCTCCTGTATGTGAAGCCCTAAAGCACTATGAGATTGTTTTGAAGCCCCTAAGCAGTGTGTGATATTTAATAAATATTAGCAATAATCACACTTACTGGCAGGTTCAGCTAGCTCTAGAAGTGTAGATTTTTTGATAGCTGTAGTCTTAACAAATTTCCTCTTTTGACAATATATGCCCACATGGCTTTCTCTTGAAACTCATTCTTTAAGGAAGCAAAATTCTGTTTGCAAAGCCTAAGACATAGCAGGGAGAGGATAAGATAGAATGAGAGGATACTTGATGATCAAACTCCCTGATTACAGACAACACTATACTAAACCACTCCACACCAGCGTATTTTAATAAGATTTTCAAAGAGCTCTCAGGGCAGTCTGGTTTTAATCTCTCCCTCCTTAACCACAAAACTTCTTAAATCAATTATAATTCTGTCTGGGAAAGTAGTTTTAGAATCAAATTATATGAGGAACATAGAAAGAGCCCATCTCAGCCCCTGTACATAGATGCTTCTCTAAAAAGAAAAGTATCTTTGTCTTTCTTTGCTGTAGAGCCCATCTCAGCCCCTGTGCATGGATGCTCCTCTAAAAAGAAAAGTGTCTTTATCTTTCTTTGCCATTGGCCACTTTCTCTCCTTGTGTGTTTATGGAGAAAATGAGTTACACAATATCTTTTCCTAAATACTCTAATGGACTGAATTTTATGTTTATGTTACCTGTCCCCTAACCCCAAATTACATGCCTGGTATGACTATATTTAGAGGTGGGACCCTCAGAGTAAGGCCTGATCCAATATGATTAGTGTCCTTAAGGGCAGAACACCAGAAAGTTTGCTGTCTGTCTGTCTCTACAACGTTAGACCACAGAGAAAAGGCACTGTCTAAAAGTGCCCTAACCAAAAACTGATGCTTCCAGATATGAATCTGAAATTGCTAGTATCTAGTTCTGTGAAAAATACCTTTTTTTAATTGAAGCCATCCAGTTTGTGGTATTTTGTTATAACATCCTTATGAAAAGAATAAAAATGGAGGACTTAAAATGATATACAGCAGGTACACCTTGGTCAAGCAGTGGTTAGGTCATTTACCTCTGAAGGAACAAACCACATACCCCTGGGTTTGAGTCCTGGGCCCAGGAGGAAAAAAACAGTATGAACAACTAAATACAAATGAAATAAAGATGCTTCCTCCTCCTTTCTCTTTCTACCTGTCAGCCTAGTTGCCTTCATTCCTGCATGCACCTTTCCTTTAAAAAAAAAAAAAAAAAAAAAAAACTATATACAGTAGAGTGATTATTACCAAAACAGTATTGTATTGCAATAAAAACAAACACACAAAGTCCAGTGGAATAAAATTGAGAGTACGGGAATAAACCCACACACATAAGGACAGTTAATTTGACAAAAGAGTCAAGAGTATACAATG
The DNA here is from genome assembly GCA_004363575.1 of Solenodon paradoxus. Classification (NCBI taxonomy): domain Eukaryota; kingdom Metazoa; phylum Chordata; class Mammalia; order Eulipotyphla; family Solenodontidae; genus Solenodon; species Solenodon paradoxus. The sequence goes on along the minus strand of RJWH01003740.1, from coordinate 105,144 downwards.
AAGAAAGGAAAAATCTCTTCAACAAATAGTGTTGGAAAACTGGATAATCACATGCAAAAAAAAAAAAAGAAAGAAACTAGATCACTCTTCAATGTCATACACAAAATTTAGTCCAAAATGTATTAAAAACTTGAATGTGAAACCATAAAACACATAAAAGAAAACATAGGTTGTATGCTCTATGACATTATCCTCAAAGATGTCTCAACTCCAACTGCAAGAAAATAAAAACAAAAATAAATAAATGGGACTACATCAAACTAAAAGCCTTCTGTACAGCAAAAGAAACCTCACAAAGATGAAAAGCCAACCTATTTATTGGTAGAAGATATATGCACATCATAGTCAGACAAGAGATTAATAGGCAAAATACATAAAGAACTCAACAAGAAAAACAACCCAATTGAAAATAGTCAGAAGCTCTAAACAGACACATCTTCAAAGAAAACACACAGGAAAATGAAAACCATAACTACAATAAGATATCATCTCACACTTGTGAGGGTGGCATATATCAAAAACTTGAAACAAGTGTTAATGAGGGTGTGGCGAAAAGGGAACTCTCATACACTGTTGGGAATGTATATTAACACAATCTCTATGGAAAACAATATAGATAGCCCTTGAAATTTTAAAAATAAAAATATCATGTGATCCAACAAGTTTCCTTCTAGGCATTTATCCAAACAATATGAAAACTCTAATACAAAAATATATATGCACCCTAATGTTCATAAACAGCACAATTCGCAGTAACCAAGACATGGAGTCAAACTAAATGCCCACTGACAGATCACAAAACTGTAGCATACATGTATATATGCTCAATGGAATACTACTCAGTTGCTTTTTTTAGAAGATGAAATATTGTCTTTTGAAACAACTTGGATGGACCTTGAGGTGATTATGCTAAGCAAAATAAATTAGAAAAAGAAGGAAAAATACCAGATGGTTTCACTCATATGTGGAATATAAAGAAACAAAGCAAATGATCTAGAAAAACACAACAAAACTACTCAAGACTCTGATCTGAAATCAAAACGGTGTTTACCAGACGGGGAAAGAGGGAGAGGGAGGAAACTACAAATAGAAGGGATCAGACTGGTAGTAGTGGTGACTGGCTCTAGAACCCTGGTGGTGAGCACAGTGTGATATACACTTTGATTGAGATTTGAATCTATTCTCTTGAAATTAAATATAAGCTAATGATAAGTCAACTAAAAAAGTAGAAGTTGTTTCTTCTCCCTAATAAAACACAGTATTCTAAGATATGACCTTTCAAATGTTTTCATTAGTAAATAGTGGTTTTAATTTCTTTCTGGTGAGATTTGATTCCTCTTCCTGAATGATACATGCCTCCATCTTGGCACTGTAGAAGGATTTATGCTTTCATCTTGCACATTTGTTAATCAGAAATCATCCTTTCAATAAAAACAATGATATTCAGATTACTGATATCTCAATAACTAAAGCATTTTATTCAGATTACCTGACTAAGTTCAACAATGAAGGCTTTAAATCTCAGAATATATATTTCACCAGTTTTAGAAAAGTACAAGACATACTAGAAAGACCTGATAGAGATTATATTATTCAACAGATTACCAAAAACTGTTCATCATTTTTGTATGAAGATATTTTCAAATGCAAGTTACCATGTGCTTCATAAGAACTGTGGCAAGGAACAAATCAGATAAAATATGTATGACATAAACTGGAAATCACTCTTCAATGAAGTTATTGATATTTTAGAGATGTTGGATGCAAAGACAGGCTTCACCAGCAATAGTAGTAGTGGTGGTACATTACAACACCTATTAATAATAGTATTAATGGCTAACACTTATGAATCACTTACTATTGACTGGACATTGTGCTAAGCGCATTACACATATTAATGTATTTAACTTCAAGCACAACTCTCTGGTCAAGTAATAATACTATCCCAATGTTAGAGACAAAGAAACTAATGAAGAGAGTTTAAAATAACTTGCTCATTAAAAGTCAAAGTGCTAGAAAAGAAAGCATTTATCACAAGAAAAAAATATTTGGGAGATGTCAGGAACATATTGTCCTAGAGTCAGACATCATTGGTGACTTGTGTCATATCATCTTTGTATGGGTTTAAACTCAACTCTACCACCAGCATCCTACCTCAAGTCTGAGCTTCTCATCTTTCCACTTTCTGCTCAGAAGACCTCCCTCAAGTTAACAGAGATCACTCGACCCTCTTTCTAGGACAGCTAAGGAATGAACACTCTCAGGGGGCAACTCTTAACTAATGAGAAATGGAACTAGTAGATAACTGCTCTGGGTCTCCATCTTTTAGGAATAATTCTCCTTACCTGCTTCACTCTGCCTACTCTCTCATGCCTTTTTGCTGAATCATTTTCCAAGTAAACTACCTCTCCTCCAGATCCATATCTCGGGCTCTGTTTTTGGAGAATACAACTATGACACATTTGGTTCTTCTAACTAAATCAATGATATAATAAACATATGAATTATCCCAATCACATTTATCAAAAAGTAAAAAACAAGCTCATCATGTACTCTGATTATTTGTAACAATTTCTTTTAAAAATCTTAAGAATCAGCAGGAATTTGGGGGTCATGGGAGGGTTAAGAAACTATTTCTAGCACTTGCTAAAATGCTTCACACTAAAGAGAAAATTCTTTCACTCAACAAGACACTGATTAGATCTTTAGGTAACTGTTCCTATAGCAACACTGTACTCTGAAATATTCTATTATTTTTCAACTCCACCTCCTCAACCAGAGACTAGAGTTCATTACACCTAGCTATTTTTTCTAATTCTGACATTCAGTGAAATAATTCCCATTTCAGCTTAATTCCAAATCTTTCCTTCATTACTTTCCAATTGGATTCTGTGTATTTAATCAATTAAAAGCATTTAACTAAAGTCATTCTGTGTATTGGTATGAAATATTTAATGATATCAGAATAGCAAAAATAACAGCAAAATCTTATTAATCAAATATTCAAGACATTCTACCAATGTGCTCAATAGCATAGAGAATTCAAAATGTGACATTCACTGGATTCAAAATGTGACATTCACTGGAATGAAAGGCCAGGGTGACTCATTCATTCATTAATTTAAAAAGCATTAACTGTATGTCTGATATTGCATTTGGTTCTGGCAACACATCTAATACACAACATGCTCCCTTCCTTCAAGGAGCTTATAGTATATAAGAGGCAGACTAAAATAGCCATTAACTAGAGAGATAATGAATGTCGAAATACACAGATAGCTATGGAAAGACATGGCAGAGGGGACTTCCATAATAAGTGACAGAGGAGGCCCTCTAGAGGACTCCAGTCATGATACAATTGAACTATGGGGATGGGGGAAGAAAAAGGGGTAGCTAGGCAGAGGCAACCATATGGTAGAAGACTTAGAAGCTGAAATTGTGAAAGAAGTTTAGTATAATTAGAATGGAGTGTGAGGAAGAATGGGGAGAGATAAATTGTCAAGGGCTAAGTTATAAAGAGTCTTGTAAGCCACATGTATTAGTTAGGTTAACTCCAGAGCAGCAATCTATAAACCCCAAATTTTATGACTTAGGATATAAAAGTTAAATTCTTGCTCACTGAATAATCATATGTAAATATCTCTGGTTAGTGGGGGCATTCTTTACTTGTTTCAAGAAATCAGGCTTCCTCCTTCTTTTGTCTTAACTCTCTCAAGGACTTAAGAGTCCTGGTGCATCAAGTCAGAGATATTGGGGAGATTACAGAACCGCATAAGAGAGTTCCTATAGGCCAGGGCTGGAAATGAAACACATCTTTCACATTTCACAGACATGCTTCACTACAAGAGGGTCAGGGAATGTAGCCTTAGCTAAACTACTTCTACTCATCAGCAAATCTATATTAGGCAAGAGTGTCATAAATTTTTAGTTGATAGCTATTTACTTTTATCATGCTATGAGCCTGGGTTTTTTAAGTGGTCATAGCATGATCAGATTTGTATTTTTTAAAGATCATCCTAGATGTTGAAAAGAAAATAAGTCAGTTAACAAGTTACTGAAGTAATCTAGGAAAGAAACAGTTGTGCCATGTACTGGTGGAGCAGCAGTTAAGTCAGTTTCCTCCGGAGGAGCAAGCCACATACCCCTGGGTTCAAGTCCCTGGCACAGGAGAAGCAAAAGGTGTGAACAATTAATAAAAATAAAATAAATATGCTTCTTCTTCCTCTCTATTTCTGTCTGCCTGCCTACTCACCTTCATTCTTGCCTGCACCTTTCCTTAAAAAAAAAAAGCAGAATTTCTGAAAAAGGGTAACTGATTGGAGTGAGTATTGGTGAACAATCAAGAATGACTCCCAAGATTTTATACTATAGCAATAATTTAGTTTAAAATGAATAATTATTTGTTTAGTTGGATAAGATGATAAAGCTAGGAGTAGTTATGTTGAGCTTGAGATGGCTTTGAGACATCCAAATGGTAATGTCCAAAAGGAAGTCAGATATATAGATCTGAAATTATGAGGAGAAATCTGAACCAAAGATATAGATTGTAGAGGTAACAGCACAGGGGAACTAACTAAAACCGTGAAAAGAGGTGGAATCCTCAGAGAAGTGTATAAAATGAGACAAGACAGAATCCACAGAAAAATAAATATTTAAGTACAGGGAAGCTGTTCGCCTTTCTATGCCTCTATTTCCTCATCTACAAAATGGGCAAAATAATAGTCCCTCATTTATAAAGTATTCTAAGGATTCAATTGGATGACAAGTATTTAATTTAAACATTCATGTAAATATTTAGCATATAGTTTAACCCAGAGTGAGATAAGTAAATGTTATATTTTTTTTTGTTAAATTTGGAGATAAAAATAGAATGTGGTATCATGAAAACTAAAGAAAGAGTTATTAAAGAAGATAAATGTTATTAAGTATGTTGAGTGTTGTCTAGTGTTAATTTATGAGTTTATGAAACCTATAGAAACCTGAAGGAGTTGGATTTTCTCTCCTTTAATGCATTCTTTTGACCCTCTTTCAATGCTGGGAGCTCCTGACTCCAAGACTGGACTGCGGCCCATTTCAGTCTTTGCAGGGCTAGTGCAGTACTCTGAACACAAGTGGAGTGGCAGAATTGTTAACAACCTCAGAATATTCCCTTGGTTGATTTAACTACCTGTTTTTCAATTATTTCCCTTCCTCTTATAAATGTCTTTTTATCTATCTGCAGTTGTAGAAACCCAGAATACAGTTTGAGTAATACATTCTTCCATTAACCTGTTGATTAGACTATGACTTGGCAACTGACCCAGTCCTGACCAGTGTAATTCCTATGCCCAAAATCTCAAAAACGTAGAAAGAAGAACAATTGTTCTTTCTAGAAATAGAAAACTCGAGATACAACATGTAATTTGATGCTGTCAGCAGTTATATTTTTATTTGCCATTTGTACCAGAGAAGCAGAGGGAGCCCATCAGCAGTAAGAGAGAAGAATCAGGCAGTCAGGTAGAGAGGAGCAGAGAAAGAAGGTTCTTAGGGTGTTCAATTTCATGTCCCTGTTCTAGTCTAAGCCCTGGCTATAACACTTCTCTTCTTTTATTGTTTAAGATAGTTGGGTTTGTTACTTGAATTAAGAGTCTTAACCTAACAGAAAAGATTCTAGGAAATAATAAATGGACAGTGAAAAAATGGATTCCCTCATAAATCCTGGATCTGATATCAGATAGTAACCTACCAAAGAGAAAATAGAGCATGATTAGCATGAACTACCCAGATCTAGAAACAAGAAGAATATCTATTCACTTAACAATGATTTCTTAATTATATTTTGTTAAAAGAGTATTAAGACTGGGAAGCAAGAAGACCAGACAGGCACAGAAGAAACTACATTTCACCTATTTTAAGAGTCACATTGTTTTCATATTTTAACAAATGTGAAATGACAATGTGTTTTGGTATTGCAATTGCCCAGTCACTACTCCTGCACATTGGTATTTACGGAAAGGGCTTAGGAAAAGATCCTGATTACAAGAGCAAAGCACTCTTTTAAGAAATGTTAGGTCATCAGTGCAATTGACCCAGATGAAAATAATTGTGTGTCAAATCACAGACTCTAACAACCCAGTCAAAATATGACTCAGAGTCTAACTTTTATGTAAAGACATTTTAATCCTAAAACCTAATCATTTCTTTCCCTTAAGTTTTCTTTTCATGAATACATTATGAACAGTTATAAGGGAATCCATGCTAAACATGTCTGAGGACCCTTTAAATAATATAAAATAAAAATTCTAAATAATAAGACATCATACCATTGATTGGCAACATTATCATTCTTAGTGGGACATAAAATAATAATGCATCTTCCAGTTAACAAGGTAGCAATTAGTCTTACAATCAAAATTAGGATCTACAGCCACCTTCTCTCAAGTATATATTTTAGAGCTTTGTGGAAAGAGTTGAGAATACAGAGCAAGCACATTCCTAACTTCCTGGATCTTGTAACTGCCTCATTCAAGGAAGAAACAGCCATGCAAAGATCCTCCTTGCCCACCTTCTGAACAGTAGCCTTACTCCTCATGAATGAGTCCAGTTATTGACAGGTTCTCTCATGTTGCCAAATTAATTACTCCCCTAAAGGTGGGGGTAACCCAGAATGAGAAAAATGAAGGACAACACTTGCCCCAAAATATCCCAAAAGAATAAAATTATATAAAACCTTTACATTGTATGCTGTACGTCAGGAACTTTAAAAGGAAAAATAGCATCTGCTACAAAGATTACACTCAACCTCAAAAAATTATTTCTTTAGAGTTCCTATGTTTGGTGAGTGGAAGTAAATGATCCTAGTGTAAAGAAGTCATATTTACCTTGAAAGTATGCTGGATAAAGGCAAATGAAAACAAGAACTTGGGCAAGCATTCGTTGTATAATTGTCCTTTATGGGACAAAGTATAAATTGCCACTTATTTATAGAGCAACTTCTGAAGATTTGGATGTTCAGAAAGGCCACATAATATAAATTACAGACATGTTCACCATGTAAAAAGCATAGTGAAGTCACAGATTAAGACACATTTCATGTTGAAACAAGTATAAATAAGGAAATGCAATCAAAGTTTTCAGTAGTAAAATATTGATATGATATCAAAACTGATCAAATTCTTCCCTTAAGGGATAATAGTCATGTTATTTTAATAGCTATTTGATATCCAGCTTATGTGTTATCATGTGTTTTAGAATAATTTATAATGTGACTCAATTTGTTTATGTTAAAAGTTAAATTATAGTAGGGTTGTACTGTACCACACAGATCACATTTTAACAAAAATCTACAAGTTCACCTTTGCTTATCAAGTTCATTATGGTACAAAATTAAATTCTTCATTGCTGAAATATATGGACTATAAGGACTTGATGTGGCATGTTAATAAGATTAGTAACTGTTGGAAGCTGAAAATATACAAAGTAATCAGATAGCAACTGCTTAATAAGTAGTTGCTGAGGTATAATACATCTAACATAAAGACATTGATAAGATTCATAAGACATATGAACAAAATCTGAAGCATTGTATCAGAAATTGACAGCCAAATTGTTAGGTACCCCTTATATCTGATTGTTAGGCCTATAATTATATTGAAATGGATCTTTTCAGTCACAAAAAAATGGCATCTTTAGATTTTTTTATATATATAATCTCCCTGATGTTGACAACTCAGTCGTATTGAAACTCTTTCCTCCTTTGCTTTCTCCAATTGCTGTCATCTGATTATTCTATTCACAAGTATTTCTCAATTTTATTATAGGCCAATTTCCACTTATGCTTCGCAAGCTTTTCCTGTGTCACTTCATTTCAACCACAGTGTAAACACTTTCCTCTATACTGATGATGCCTAAAAAAACAACTCTTTTTTCAAAATTTCCATATCTCTAGTACCTACAAATATTAGTATATCCACAGCACAACCTGCTGTCCACTCTGTTCCTCTCTCCACCTGTATCTTCCACAGATTTTTCCTCCTATTCTGTTTTTTTCTTCCCATCAAGCAAAAGCTAAAGGCAATGACCTTTATTTCTCCCTTTTTAAATCATAAAAATAACAAATCATATGATCAGGCACTAAGACTGCAGCTGAGGTATGAACCATATAAAGCCCAAGAATCCAGGTTTGCAACCCAGGGCCAGAGGAGACAACTAAAATAAATAAACAAATTAATAAAAGTGTTTCTTACTCCTCTTTCTCCTTCCTTTCTTCCTTAAAATAGCTCTTCCTCCTCCCTTCATGAAAAAAAGAAAGAAAAGAAAGGAAGGAGGGAAGGAAGGAAGGTTGCCATTCTCTCAATACAAGAAAGGAAAATGTAGATTGTATTTTGGTCAAAGGAAGAAGTAACCATCAAAATCAGTTTTAAACCCACCTCAGTCAATAATTAGTAACTTCACTTATCAAATCACATGCCCCAAAATTAAGCATTCAGTGACATTTTAAAGTTACCAGTCAACACAGTCTCACTCCAGGAGTTCCTGGAGTTCAAAATTTTATAATCGCCATGCTTCCTAAAAGCAGTTTGCTTGCTCAAGAAGACTGTGTACTACCAGCATAGCAACCTTTTCTTTAACAAGCAACAATTCAGCTTTTGTTTTAGATATTAAGTAATGGGTTCCTCCTTTAAACCTCAAATCAGTTTCTCAATTTTATTAACTTAATGGTACAATTTGTTTCCTTCTATTCTTCTCTATTGTTCCCATTCTTCATCAATTCTAGATTTTTGTTCAGTTTATACACCATCGAATTCCTCTCCCAGTATTTATCTGCTCTAAATGAAACTATCTGAATAAAACCCTGACCTTTCAAATTTTTACATTTTAAAAAAAATTTTAATGTCCCTTACAATTTAAATCCTCCCTCTATTTCTCCGAAGTGTCTTTCCCCATCTAGGTAAGTTATGTTCAACATCTCTATGAAATTTTTCCAACTCCCTATATGAAAAGTTGCTCTCTCATCTATGATCATGTTCTTCCACCTTTCTATCTCTAGTAAAAGACCTAAAGGTGGGCCCTCGTGAGGCAGTGGTTAGGTCTGCTTGCCTTTGGCTGAGTGCAGACATATGTATACACACATATATATATATGTATGTATGTGTGTATATACATATATATTTATATTTATATATATTTATATATGTATATATAAATATATATTCCAGTGGCTTCTTTCTCCTCTTTTCCTGTCTGCTCACTTATTCACCTTCATTCCTATCTGTGCCTTTCCTTTAAAAAACAAAACAAAATGCTATTACATTGGATTGAATACTTTACAAAATTTTCTCTTCTATATTTCTTCAGAGTCTGACCTACAGTGGGGTCTCAATAAATGAATGATAAAGCTAGTACTAGGAAATTGATTTTTACAGGTGTACCTTCTTTCCCTCTTGTATAAGAAGAAAAAAATAAACTTTTGAAAGTATGGAAATATTAAAAGAAGTCTATTTGAGAGTATTTAAATTTAATACATGAACTCTTCAGAATTTTCAAATTTCATCTATAACTTAGAAAGTAAAATTATGAAAGTCTTCTATTTTGGAAATTTCTATTTTGTTGATAATATAACATTCATTTTAATTAATTAAAATGTTTGGTTCATTTGACATTTTGACTCTGCTAAAAGGCAGATCCAGAAGCTGCTATGTGAGATCTGCAAATCCATGAGACTGCTATGTTTAAAGCTATTTTGTATCATTCTTTAATTTGGAGTATTTGGAGAGAAAAGTGTTAAGTATCACATGAAATTTCCAAATATACATGCTTAAGTTTTATCTTCATTTTTTAAATAAGTCAGATTCTTCAGAAGAATTCATTTTCCAAAAGCATCCTTAAAAGTTCAATTTAGCCACTTGACTGTCATTCTAATTCTAAAACCAGCCCCACCGATCTGTTAAGATTTGGAAAGAACACTATCGAAGAAATAATTTAGAGCCAATTCTTCATAAAGATAAAAGAAGACATTGTCATCCTGAACCTGCCAGCCTAGGGAAGCTCAGCACACTTTCAGGGACAAATACAGATGATGTGCAAGCATGAAAGTAGTTATATAAACAACAAAGCTCAAAACAACTGAGGAGAGAACAGCTAGTTACAAGTATTGCATTTTCTCCAAAGGTCAGAAAAAAAAAATAACATAAAATAAATGAGGTCAGTTCATGCTGAAGACATCAATTTATTCTGACCATTGCTGATATATTAGTTCATATGTCAAAATTAAAAATAAACAACAACAAAATAATAGAATAAGCCAAACTGATTATCATTTAAATTGACCAATATTGTATTAAATAAAGTAACAATAGTTCAGGACAGGGTAAAAAGAGAGATGGAGAAGAGAGAAGGACGTTTGCTCTGCAATCATTATGAAAAAGGCCCTGTTAATTTTAATATTTAATTATAAAAATTAAACTCCTCCAACACATAAATACTGGCTCCAGTGACATGAAGTTAAATTCTGAATCCCAATCAAATATATGGATATTATGTGACGGAATGCTTTTTAAAATGCCATGACAATATTTCCAGTCCGACATGTTCTCTGGAACCGTAGCACTCTCCTTGAATCTAAGCAGGAATTTATTACTGCTTCAGTGAGTAAGATATAAAATAGAAGTGACACATTATAAGGTCTGAGGCCTAACTAACATCCTGTAAGAAAACCAAAAATAACCAACCTGGAAAGATCATATGGAGAGGCTCTCAGGTCCTATTTTGACAACTTGCATTGGATAACAAAAGTGAAAAATCAAACAAGATCTTGCTAGTTAGCTACTGTTGCATAACAAAATATTGCCAAGCAAACTATACCAGATTAACACTATACATGTTTTTTTATTTTATACATTTTCTAAGAATTAGGAATCCATAGGCAGTTTAGCTGAGTGACTCTAGTTCAAGATCTCTCAAAAATTTCAGACAAGATGTCACCTGAGTGTCTATAATCTTAAGAATTGACTGGGGTTGATTCCTGTGTCCTTACTCACATTCCTGACAAATTAGTGCTCGATGTTAAAAGAGGGCTTTAGTATCTTACCAGGGCTACTTGAGTATTCACCCAGTGTGACAATTAACTTGCTCTGGGCAATGATTCTAAAGAGAGTGAGGTGAAAGCTACATGTCTTCTATGACCTAATCTCAGAAGACATACTTCACATTTGCATCATACTTTATTGGTTATAAAGATTAGTTACAAAGTTATAAAGATTGGTTATAAAGATGGGAGGGAACCATAAAAGAGCATGACTATTAAGACTTAGAAGGCCATTTTGGGACTAGAACTGGTGTCCAGTCAGCCTCAGGGAGCTACTCGCACAAACCCTGTCCAGTCCCTACTACCACAAATCAAATCAGCACCCACCCTACCTCAAGGAGTGCTGGAGGGACCCCATCTAGACCTGCCTCACTACAGCCTGGAACCAGCACCATCAGACCTCAGGACCCTCAGCTTGTCTCCTTGAACCAGAAACCCAGTGAGAGAGGGGGAGAGAGGTCCAAGCAGCCTCTCCTTCATAACTCCCCACACCTACCTTCACCTCAGAAGGAAAATTGCCATTGCTGCACAGGGCCCCAGCCCCAGTGATAGAGGGACTGCCCCAGCTACACTGCCACCCAACCTCAATGATTCTGTGTACTACCTCAGAAGTGCCTGGACCTAGCACCAGCAACCAGGTGAATGAGGGAGAGAAAAATCACAACCTAGACCCATCTCCTACCCAGACAAAATTCAACACTCTGCAGGCCCTCTGAAGACTCTGAAGGGGCAGCAATGCAATCACTGCCTGGGAAGAAATCAGAAGAAAAAGAAAGCCATAGTGCTAAATATAAAACCCAAATCTAAATGCCCCAAAACAAAACCCTAGTGGCACAAAGAGAGGAAGATGCCAGGAGCTCCCAAAAGAGATCTATTGACATTGATTGGGACAACCTAATAGATAAGAAATTACCAAAAAAATGGTTAAAAAATATCTAAGTGATATGCAGGAGGCACATGCAACACCCAAAAGCAATTGGAAGACCTCAAAAATGTGATGGATCAAAGGCAATACTACATCAAGTAGATTGAGAGCATGAAGAAAATCCTAGAAGAAATGTTAGAGATAGAGAGAAAATATACAGTCAAGAAATTGAAGATAAACATTGAAAGTTCCATAGACAGACTCTATCTCACAGAGGAATGAATCTCAGAAATTGAAGACAAGATAACAGAGGTGTCCCCTTGGACAGGGGACAGAGGAACAAGACTGCAAAAAAATGAAGAAACACTGCAAGAAATATCAGGCATCATGAGAATAACAAACATAAGGATAAGATAACCGAGCAGAGAAGAGGGCAAAAGGAGTAGAAAACTTATCAAAAGAAGTAGTAGTGGAGAACGTTCCACATCTGTCATAAAAAGCAACCACGGTAGTCCAAGAAGCCAACAGATGACTGAAATCCCTAAATGCAAAAAGCCCTTCCCCAAGATACATCATAGTAAAACTAGCAAAAGCCAAAGATAAAAATTACTCAAGGCTGCTAGAAAAAAAAGAAAAGAAACAAAACCTACAAAAGTACAACTATTAGGCTATTATCAGAAATCCTACAAGCCAGGAGAAGGTGGAATTACATATTCAAATGCTAAAAGACAAAAACTACCAGCCAAGGATATTCTCCTGCAAAATTATTATTCAGATACAACGGAGAAATAAAGGTCTTCAATAACAAACAAAAGTTAATGGATTTTTCATCACCAAACCTGCCTTTCAAGAAATGTTGAAAATGGGTGTTACAACAGGGAAAACAGAAACAAAGGGTCACCAAACCAGAGAATGATAATTTAAAAAATCAGAAACAAAGGAATGACCAATAGGAGAGAACAATAAAGCTCATAAGGGGGGAAGAAAATTATGGTGTCTATATGGATATATAAATATTACAGTTATCAGCTCATAAAAGACTATCACAGAGTGGTAAATTTAGAGACAATTCACGAGGTAGCCACAAAATTCAATCTTAAAGAGACACATAGATGGGAAGAAGAAAATACCTTAAGTAATCAATACCAAAAAAATTCTGTTGAAATAGCAAAAGAAAATGGAAATAAAGCAACAGAGATAGAAAACAAAGGCTCAAATAACAGCAATAAAGCTCTACATTTCAATTATCATCTTAAATGTAAATGTCTTGTGCTCACCAATCACAGGACACAGAGTGGCTGGATGAATGAAAAACAGGACACTGATATTATGCCAAAGTCATGAGGATTTGAGGAAATCAGAAATGGTGATCCTCATACCAGAAAAGATAAATGTTCACCTAAAAATGATAACACAAGGCAAAGATGGAAACCCCATCAATGGGACAATCCATCGGGAAGAAGTAACTAATATAAATGTACGTACTCCTGAACCATCTAAGTATATAAAACAAATACTAACATATTTAAAGGGAAACATTTAGTAGGAGATTTGAATACCCTACTTACATCAAAAGATACATCATCCAGGCAGAAAATCAACAAAGAAAAATGAAGCAATATATCAGACCTAACAGACATACACAGAGTGTTCTATCCCAACAAAAAAGAAAATATATTCTAAACAACTGTGTCTGAAACATTCTCAAGGACAGACCATGTCTTGGGACAAAAATAAGTGTCAGTAAATTTAGCAAAATTTTAATTGTAAAAAGCATCTTCTCAAAATACAAAATAGTGAGACTATATTTGAGCCAGAAGAACCACAAAGAAGTGGAGATTAAACAACAGGCTTTTAAACAACTCAGGGGTCATTGATGAAATGAAGATGGAATTAAAAGTTATCTGAAAACAAATGAAAATTAAGAGACATGTGAGATGTGACGAGAACAAGAGCATGTTAGATGCAGCAAAAGCAGTTATGAGAAGAGATTTTAGTTATACAAGAACACATCAGAAACCAAAACAGTACAAATTAAATCTCTAACCACATACCCAAAGGAACTAGAAAGGGAAGAACAATCAAAACCAGAACTCAATAGTGGAACATAAAAATTAGAACAGAAATAAATGAAATTAAAAATAAAGGGGCTACCCAAAAAACTCAATGAAATGGGAGTTGTTTCTTTGAAAACAAAAAAATGATAAACCTCATCAGACTCATAAAGAAAAAGAGAGAAAAAACCCTAATAACAATAATTAGAAATAAGAGATATTACAATGACATCACAGAAATATAAAGAATCATAAGAGAATATTATGAGTAGCTACATGTTAACAACTCTATGAATCATGAAGAAATGGATAGATTTCTAAAGTCCTATGGTCTCCCAAAGCTAAGTCAGGAAGACATACATAACTTGAAGAATAATAACTAAACAAAGAAATTGAAGCAGTAATCAAAAGTCTTACATTACAAATATAAGAGCCCAGGACCAAATGACTTCAACAGCAAATTCAATCAAATATTCAAAGAAAAAATAATATGCATCCTCCTTAAACTCTTCCACAAACTTGAAGAGGGAAAATTCTTAAATAACATTTTATGAGCCTAACATTACCCTGATCACAAGTCATACAAAGATAGCACCAAGAAATAAAATTATAGATCAAAATCACTGATAAATGCAGACATAAAAATCCTCAGCAAAGTTCTGGCAAACTAAATTCAACAGCACATTTTAAAAGTACACACATAATAATAAGTGGGATTTATTCTAGGGATGCAAGAATTGTTCAACATATGTAAATCAATCAAAAAAGATAAAATCAAAAATCAAATGATGATATAAACAGATGTAGAAAAAGCATTTGACAGCATTCGGCACTTATTCATAATAAAAACCCTTGCCTGCCAAAATAGGAATAGAAGGCTTACACATCAACATAATTAAAGCACTTATGTAACAACCCCACAGCCAACATCATACTCAAAGTTTAAAAATAGAAAATAGCAGGCCATTCCTCCAAGATCTGGAACAAAACAAGGATGCCCTCTCTCACCACTACTGTTCAACATAGTTCTCAAAATCCTGGCCAGAGCAATTAAGCAAGAAAAGTGTATTAAAGGAATGCAAGTTGGAAAAGATGAAATCAAGCTATCATTATTTGAAGATAACATGATTTTTATTAGAAAATCCCCGAGAAAAAACTACTAGAAACAATAAATTAATACAGCAAAGTATCAGTATATAAAATCAACACTAAAAAATAAGCATTTCTATAAACAAATAATGAAGTAGAGGAACATGAAATTAAGAAAGAAATTTCATTCAAAATCACATCAAAAAAGATAAAATACCTAGTGATAGACTTAACAGAGGAGGTGAAAGACTGCTACAATGAAAACCACAAGAATTTTACAAAAGAAATATAAGAAGACACAAACAGGTGGAAAACATTTCTTGCTCATGGCTTACAAGAATTAACATAGTAACAACAGACAATATACAGATTTAATGTAATTACCATAAAAATTCTTCAAGGAAATAGAAAAAAACAATACTGAAGTTTGTATGGAACCACAAAAAGTCTTGATAAACTAAGCTATTATCAGAGCAAAGAACTGCAGAAGTATCACACTCCCTGACTTCAAACTATACTACAGAGCAATGGTCATAAAAACAATATGGTATTAGAATAAAAACAGCCACATAGACCAATAGAATAAAACTGAGATCCCAGAAATAAAGCCACATCTATATGGTCAGTTATCTATGACAAAGGATCCAAGAGCATATACTAAAGGAAGGAAAATACCTTGAATAAATGGTTTGGGGAACACTGATAGACACTTTTAAGAAAATGAAACTAATAAATTTTATATCCAAACACAAAGTTAACTCAAAATGGATCAAAGACATTGATATAAAACTGGAAATCATAAAATATACAGAAGAAAATACAGGAAAAATATTCCATGACATCAACCACAAAATGTCTTTTGGAAAGGAACACCTATAGCCTAAGAAACCAAAGTAAAACTTAACATTTGGCATTACCAAACTAAATAATTTCTGTGCAACGAAAGAAGCCACTATTAAAAAGGCAACCCATGGAATGTGAAAAGATGTTCACAAAAAATACATCAGATAAATACTTAACCTCTAAAATATATGAACACTTACACCTCGATAACAGTAAAGCAAATGACCCACTTAAAAAACGAGCAGCACTGAATAGGCACCTATTTAAAGAAGACGCAGAGATGGCATACAAACAAATGAAAAATGTTCTGCATCACTCATTATAGAAATAAAAATAAAAACCACAAGAAGACACCACCTCACTCCAGTGAGAATAGCCTATATCAAAAAGACTAGAAATAAGAGTTGGAGGAGGTGTGGAGAAAAAGAAAAAGAAAATCTCCTACACTGTTGGTAGGAATGTAAATAAATGCAACCATTTTGGAAAACAGTATAATGATTTCTCAAAAAACTAAATACAGATCCACCATTCAATCCAGCTATCCCATTTTGAGGCATATACCCTGAAAACATCAAGACTATAATCAGAAAAAGTCTGCCCATGTATGTTCACAGCAGCACAGTTCACAATAGCCAATATATGGAAACAACCTAAATGTCCATCAACAGATGAATGGATAAAGTAGATATGAGATATATAGATAGATAGATAAATGATAGAAAGATGGTAGATAAATGATAGATGATTGATACATACATACATGTATATGTATATATATATATGCATATAGATTATATATATAAAACTCCATATATATGGAGTGTATGTATGTATATACACACACACACATTCAATGAAATTTTATGCAACTCTTTAAAAATACAAAATCATACCCTTTGCAAAAACATGGATGCGTAATGTTAAGTGTAATAAGCCAGAGAGAAAATGAAAAGTACTAGATGGTTTCATTCATATATAGAATATAAACAAACAAACAAACTGATAAACCACAACAAAATTCACAAGTCACAAGATCTTGGTTACCAGGGGAGTGGGATTTGGGAGGGAAAGTAGCAGGGAATTAAACAGCAGTCAGCAAAGGGCACAAGAACTCTGGTGGTGGATATTGTGTGAAATACACAAGATTGAGGTGTGAATTCAATATCCTAAAATTAATATAGCAATGTAATAAAAATTAATAATAAAATTACTATTAAAAAACAATAAACAGAAAGATGTAGGGAATGAAGACTTGATAAATTGCTAGAGAAAGAGATTATTTCAAAATGCTAATTTTAGAGGTTTTTGTTATTTACTAAATAAATGTTAAGTATTTAGAGAGAAATAAAAATCAAATTACATTTGCAATTATAACTAAAATTTAACTATTTTCTAAGTCAAAAAAATCAAGAGATTTGGATGCTATTTATTAAAAATAATTTTCATATTTCCTCATAATTTTGCATATCTCTGAGTTAGTTTAAATATTTTTCAAAGTATAATTTTGTTTCTCTCAGATTTTAAATTATTTAAATACAGCTCATTTTTCTATTGCTACAATAGTTATAGAGAACTTAAAAAGGAGAGTAAGTTTAGACCATTTATGAAAGCTGGTAATTAATGCCTTGCTGTATAATTTGTTTGAAGTTCATCAAGTGTTTCATTATTGCTTTATATACTCATTAGTTGCCTGTATCTTTAATCAGTGAAACATTAGCCATGTTTTTATTTTGCCATCAAAAGGAGTTTGCCTATTTTGTTCTTAATTTAGTAACCTTGTAAACAAAGTCAAAAAATTGGTGCAGTTAATATTTTTCTTTCAAGTTTCTGGGGAAAAAATGTGTGCTTTGATTAGAATTGCTAGCAAAGTAAATATTCTTCTAGTTGAAGAATATTTCATCAGTCTAATGATCGTCAGTCTTCTCAGAATAAAGAACAGGACAAATTTTAAAACATTTACCTAAAAGATTTAGTCAATTTTTCATTACCTACTATGTCTATCACAGAACACATTAATTATGTCAGTTTTAGCTGGACTCCATGTGTGGCACTGGCATAAACAATAATGATAACTAGCTATCTCACATACAATAATCTGAAGATAGGTCGTTCCATATTTATGCAATGGTTCACAATGTCAAGAACCTTTAACTCTGGCATCTTCAGTTGACTTTAGACTTTCAAGACCTTGTCAACTCACAGTCACAAGATGCCTGCTACAGTTTCACAAATCACATTCTCATCCAAAAACCCCCAGCAGGAAGAAAAGGCTGGGTGGAACAGAATGGAAACATTTTTCCCAGTGATAGGAAACTAACTTTATTCCAAATTGCAAGGGACACTTTGCAAAGGTCAGGGGAATTTCCACAATTGGTTCAACTTCAATGGCTATGTAGTAGCTTCCTCCTACTAATGTACTAATTACCACAAGTTTAGTGACTTAAAACAACACACATTTATTTTCTTACAGTTTTGGATGTCAGAAACCTGAAATTGATCTTCTAGGACTATGATCAAGGTGTTGGAAGGACTAGAGTCCTTCTAGAGGCTCTAGGGAAGAATTTCCTTCCATTTGCCAACTTTCTAAGGCCTTTGGCATCAGGTCAGATTCTCTTCCTTATATCATTCCAAACTCTGCTTCCATCATCATATCTACTCTAATCCTCCTGAACTGTCTTTCTTTTATAATATAGCACTGAACCCACCCAGAAAGTCCACAATAATCTTCCCAAACCAAGATCTTCAACATAATCAAATATGCAATGCTCATGTTGTCATTGATAATAATATAGGTAATAATATAGTCTTCAGTCCAAGGACTAGGAAGTGGACCCCTTGGGGTAGGAGGGATATTAGTCTACCTACCATAGCAAAAGGGAAGGAACGGCTATTGAATTGGCAACTATCAGTATCTTCTATCCTCCATCTATAGTGCACCACCCCCTCATCATGGCTATCCCCTCCCCTCTACAAGTGTTAGAAAATGAAAATAATGGTATGCCCTGGTAAAGCAGTGGTTTCGTCAGCTGCCTTTGGCCAACAGCATAGACTGATATCTCAGGGACCCAGATTCAAGACACAGGACTGGAGCTGGTATGAAAACCAAGATGAACAACTGAAAATGAATGGAGTGTTTCTTCTCCTCTCTCTTCCAGCCTGTCTCCACTTGCTTTTATTCTACCTTCACTTTTGCTTTAAAAATAGTAAAAGGTAAATAAGTGCTCTGCTTATTTTTCATTATGAATAAATATTTTCTTCCAAAAGCTATTGAAAAATATATTTTATTTTAACAGAACTATGAGCCAAATCAGATTTTCTACATGCTATCATAGATGTATTAAAATATATAGAAGATAAAATTAGAAGAGAAGAAATTAAAGCTTTCTTTAGTAACACTAATTTCATTGTTTTGCATATTGATAGGTACAATTCATTCCAAGTGTTTGGATAATTTTTCCCTAGCCTTTTTTAAAAACAGTTCACTTTAGGAAGAATATTAGCGGCTTGCCAGCTTAAACCAATAGCTTAAAGGTCAAACTATAGACTTTGAAGCAAGTGTGCTATTTAAAGAAATTTGGGTTTTCTCTTTCACAGCCCAAATAATTAGCACAGGCCAAAGTTAGTCTCCTTCATAGCTAACAGAGACTTGACTAGAAGATTCTTAATGTAATTGCTAGCATGAAATCACTTTAACAGACATAAAATAGCATCTCATGTAGTTTGTTTATAATCATCATTAATTAATCAAATAAAGATTTTCTTAAATAGAGTAGGCTTTAGAATTGTACATGCAGAAAAAGTAGTGGTTTACCACCAATTCTTGATGTGATCATAAGATACAACATATGAAGTGTTTTTAGGAAATGAATAAGTGAAATTTATTGACACAGAACAATTTTTAAAAAGCAGATGAAAAGACTTTGTTCATAGCAGGGGACTTTCCCAACTCCCTCTTCAGTGAGCAGGCTTAGAGTTTTTAGTTTCTCCAGGATAGAGCCCAGTTAAACACCGGGGCACTCTGACCTGGGTCCCCTTTCTACAATCACTCAGCTGATAGTAACACAATCCCAAGGCCTCATCTCTTTGACTTTCCCCCAAAGCATACTCCTGAAATACTACTTTTGTTTTGTCATCATTTCACTCCTTCCAGTTCACCTTAGTCCACAGATCTTCGCTGAAAAACAGCCATGAGTTCCCCCATCTTTTTCAAACAATTTAGTTTGATTGTCATGATACTAGCTTAGAAGTCCCCCAGGCCAAGGGATCTGAAGTGTTTCTGGAAGCTTTGAAGTAAAACTACTCTTCAAAGAGCGCCCCCACCCGCTTTATTTCTCAGCTAGCTCTGTTTTCTTATATTCCTCTCTTCTACTTCCATCTGACCTTCCTCAAATATAGACAATTCTCCACAGAAATTTAGTGAAATAGCATTTAGATCCATTAAAAGTTTGACTCAACATCACAATCTCAAGTCACTTTCTTAAGAAAGTAAGAAACACACATAGCATGTATTCGCAGTGAAGAAAAGGTTTGCAATCATGAAAAACATGAAAAACTCATCCCTAACTCCAACATTCTTAAGTTCTGTACATAGGGTGAACTTCCAAGTGTTTTCAGGTGGTCTTTACACCAACACACATACTCTGCCCCTTAAAACTAGCTTCATGCTTAACTTTTGTTTGAATGTTTAAATAAAATTAATTTTAAAACAATTTTTACTGTTTTCAAGGTAAAAATCACAATATACCAAATTTAAGACGTTGGTTTTAAGTATGTCTTTTAAAGAAGAAACTGATATCTTGCCTTGAAAATAATTGGGAATCTCAGTCTTGAAGAACTGATATCAGATGTTGAATGAATTCAAGATAAATTTAAACTTGATCATCTGAATGCCCAACAATTGATCCTGATGACATCTCCCAACTTGACATTTGAATATATTCATAGAGTGCTGCTGATTACTTTGTAGAAAAGCTCTGAGTATATTCTTTACATTGTTCTATAATCCTTAAAATAGCTTATCTAACATAAGGGACATGCCTTAATTATTCACTGACAGAGCAGTTCACCAAATAAGCAAAGTGTAGCATTTGGAGTCAGATTTTATCTCTCCTATTCTTATAACCAGTTCGTTCCTTCAATATCCCAACATTAATTTATCAATTTTTTTCAATTTTAGTAGGTTATAATTCATTTACTATCCATTCATTACAGGAATTTTTTATTAGATAGTCAAAATTAAAACATGTTCCTTTTAAAGCATTATAATATATAGGAATGGTATCAAAAAGTAGTTAAGCAAGTTAGTTAACTTACTTGATTATTATTCATAATTAAACAAACAAATAAGGAATGCCTGCATATGATGCCAGAATATGGAATATATTGATTTTAAGCTGGTTTTAATTACAGGTGACTTTAAAATGCCAAATCCTTGAATTAACAGAAAATTAAACTCTTTATGGATTAGGAATATTGTAGGGATGACAACTCTTTTTTTTTTTAAAGGAGAGGTACAGGTAGGAATGAAAGTGAGCAAGCAAGCAAGTAGGAAGACAGATGAGAGGAAGCATTTACTTTATTTTTATTTAGTTGTACATCTTGGTTGTTCTACCCAGTCTGGGATGCAAACCTAGGTCCTTGGGCATATGTGCCCTGTGCTTAGGCCGGAAGCAGTTGACCAAACCTCTACTCTACCAGGACATGCCAATAAGTCTTCTTAAAATAATCTATAACTCTAAACTCATTAAAATATCAATGAGTTTTTAATTTTACATTTCAAATTTCACATGCAAAAATGTACATTCAAGAAAAGCCAGGATATTCTGAAAAAGAAGAGTAAGCAGGGTGAAACCAACCCTTTCAAATGTTTGAATACTATATAAAGTTAATGAAATAGCATGACAGAAGAACAATGAAGACGCAAAGCAATGAAATGGAATATAGACTTTTAGAATAGTATATAGAAAAACTTGTAAATTCATGGAGGAATGGATTAGTCAATAAATGCTTTGGGAAAATTGGGAAACAATTTACCAATGTGTATAAAAATACAGATTGAATCACATTAGATATCATTTTCACCTATCTTATGGATAATGATCCAAAAGCATAGTAACACTGTGCTGTTTTCCTATGTCAAAAAAACATACTAGACTATGTATACAAATTGGTACAACCTCTACAGCAAACATTTAGCAATATATATCAGAATCTTAAATTCACATATCCTGAGACTCAGAAATTCTTCTAGAAACTGATTCTCCAAATATATTTTCACATGTTTAAAAACATAACATATTTTCATATAACATGAAATATATAAACATATATATAACATATAAACAAGGAAATATGTTACAACATTTTTAGTAATAACAAATTACTGAAAACCCCTAAATGCTCATCAATAGAAAATCGGCTATATATGTGCCAATTATATCTTAAAGATGGGGAAGAAAGTTTAAATTATGATACAAATATAAAATATAGCAATATGCAGTCAATAAAAGAATACAACAGCACTATGCCATGTTTTACTTATCCATACCTACACAAAACAATCTCCAAAATATATTCTAAAAAAAAAATTTAAGTACAACCTGAAACTTATATAATATTATCATACAATGTTACTTCAATAAAAATTTTTAAAGGCACAGAACACTGGTGTAGTATGTTACTAACTGGTTTAATAAAAATAGAGAGATTATATATAGCTGCTCTAATATGCTTCCAGTACCTCTAAAAGAATATAGAAGGAACTGATAGGGCTGTTTTCCTCTTAGGAGAGGAGCTGGTCACTGGGGCAGAAAAATAGAAGAGAGTCTCATTCTCTATGTAAAACCCTTATCAAACCCCTATGCTGAAGTTTGTATATATGTAAATGTTACATCTTGAAAATAATTCATTAATTACTTTTTAAAAATTAAAAACTTATCAAATAAAATAAGAGGTTTTTTTAAAAACTGGCAACAATAAGAAACACTTTTTAAATTTTTTAAAAATAATTTTAAAGAGTGGCATTGATTCGAAAATGATTATTTCTGCTTGATTCCAATAGCTCTTTACTCTAAATATATATTGTATATAGTTAATGTGACAGTATACAAAATTCATTACCACCATGACTAATGGTAAGAAACAGTGGTTGAATTTCTCAACTTAAAATCTATATCTGAACACATAGAAGACTTCAATAAATTTGTACAGAACTGATGAATGGATGAACATATTCTGGCAAACACAATAAAATTTAAATACCCTACAAGATTATGTGTAATGGTATCAACTACTCGGTGATCAGAATCCCTTATAGTTATGTAGTACTTTATTACCCAAAGCATTTTCACAAATATTCCAATACTATTTCATTTTATACTTACATTCAATAGAATATGTTATGCTCATTTTGCAGCTGAGAAAATAGCAAATTAAAAAATTAAACCATTGTCCCAAGACAACAGTCAAAAAGTCAGGAATCTCATTAAGTAGAATGATAGTTCATCCTTGTTTTCTCAAGCTAATTCACTAATAGCATTCATCTCCCAACCCAAAAAAAGCATCCCGATTTGAACAATAACTTTAATGGTTGCCCTATACTTCAATCTTCTAGTAAGTCTGCCAGGAGCTCAAAGGGGAGAGTGATAACTATGAGCTGAGATGGTCTGGAGACTTTACAGAGGAGAAAAAGACTCAAAATAGAATCTAGAAAACAATGAAAGTTGAGAAAAGTAGAAAACAAGGGGAATGATTTTCTAGAAAGGAGAACTGAAATAAACAAGAAGTACAAATCGAATAGTCTTAAGTGTATCATGAAGACTTTGGGGATCTATTTGTGTTTTAAACAACACAGTTTGAATACAAGCAGATTTGCATTTTTCAAAAAGTACTATCACAGCGATATGGAGAATGGAATGAAAGATATGAAAATGGAGACAATGTAACTCAGATATGATAGGAAGGTTTTTCTGGAATATCTTCAAATATAGTTTCATATTCTGCAGCCATGTCTCCCCACCATTTGAATTAGTGATATCCATCTTTCCATGGTTTATAAGGGTACCACTTAGGACAACAGGGCATCAATCAACTTTGAGCCTCACTGTTGATTTCTTTTCTTAGTCCTAGTAAGACAATAATCTAAAAAATTAGCATTCATTTAAAAATAGGAGTTTTATAAACTCAAACACAAAATAGAAGTATTCTTTTACATAGTGAAAACAAATCTAGAAGTCTAAACATTGAGGTCTGGGGTTTTTGTTGTTTGTTTTTGCTTTTGAGAGACAGAGAGGAGAAATAAATATCTATTTTTTTATTTAGTTGTTCATCCTGGTTGTTCCTGGCCCTGGGCCTCAAATCTGGGTCCTTGGGATGTATGGGACTACATTTAGTGGCTTTATCTGCTAGGCCACCAGGATGCCCCTAAACATTGAGATTTACAATAAGATACAAATTATGAGAATTCCAGATGAAATATTCACATCCTTGTTTAGACAGGAAAGGAAATAGGAAGGCAGATCTATAAGAAAAGGTGAAGGAGAAAGACATTAACAAAGAATGAACACTTAGGTGGGAAGAGTCATAGGGTAGAATTTAAGGACTTTGGAGACAGTAGTCTAAATTTTAGGCTTAGCCTAAGCAAGACAGTAAGACTATGAGAGAAAAATTCATATGCACCACCACAACATATCTAGTAAGCTTGGAGGAGGAATTGCACAGCCTACCAGAGGAGAACATCTGAACAGATGGCCAGAGTTAATACAGCTAGTTTTCTATGGCTTGGGTATGGAGAAGATCCAGAAGTTCCCTTGTGTTCCCAGAGAAGCATGTAGTCATTTGAAAAAAGGTGAGTGAAAAAGCAGAGGCTGGGGCTTGGAAGTAGGTGGCTAATACTGAGGCTTAAAGCAATTCTATTGTCATAAGCAATGGAAGCCAGTACACAAAGATCAGGAGATCCAGTAACTCCAGAAAAATCAATGAGGTCAAAAGACAATTCACATCAGACAAAGGACAAGACAACTCAGGTAAAAGTAAGAAAGAATCAGAAACAAGGTCAAAACCTTAGTTCAAAACTCTGACTTCCTCTTTCCCCACAGATTAGTCAGGGTTCTCCACAGAAATGAACCAATAGACGATGATAGAGCTATAGATCAGATACACATACATAGAGATTAGATATAAGTATAGATCAGATACAGATACAGAGATTAGATATAAGAGGATATTTATTGTAGTAGTTGGCTCATGTGGTTATGGAGGCCAAAATGCCCCATAATCTGCCATCTGCAAACTGTAGAACCAGGAACACCAATGGTAAAATTTAGTCCAAGTTTAAAGACCTGAGAACCTGGGCACTGCCTGTATACTATACAAAGTATGAGACCCTAAAACCAGGAGCTCTGCTGTTAGGGCACAGGAGAAAATGGAACATCTCAACTCAGAAAAAGAGGGACTTTGCCCTTCCTTCACCTTTTGTTTCCATTTGGGCTCCCAACAGATTGAATAATGCCCACCACATTAGTGAGGGTGGATCTCTTTACTCATCTATTCAATCAAATGCTAATCTCTCCCAGAAACACCCTCAGAGACACATCCAGAAATAATGTCTTGCCAGCTATCTGGGTGTTTCTTAGGCTAGTCAAGTGGACACAACATTAATCATTTCACCTACCTTTACATGGTCATGAGAGTACTATAATGTACACAGGTACCAATTGAGCAATGAAAAAGAGGAAAAAGAAAGAATGTTAGAAGTCTAATAATTTACTTAAAAGAGACTGTACTAAACCAAAAGAAAAAATTAACCATAAAAAAATTAAACCAACTGCAATTGGGAAGTTTAAGTTATAGTTTCCATACTAGCAGGACAGAGACTTCAGAGAGATAATGAAACTTCACACTTTTAGTATACATGAATGTCTACTGAATTCTAATTGAATGTTTAGGCATACAGGGAGAAAATATGAACAAAAAAGATGGTAGCAAAAATGGACAGAATAATAATCAAGTATCCAACTGAATGTAAAAAATGTAGAGAAGAAGTTCAGAATATTTCAAGATTTCAAGTTTAGATGTCTTAACTGACAATGGAACAATTCACTTATATGCAGAACGGGCTCCTTCTAAGCTCACCATTTAGTGGAGAAGCTGTTATGAGGTGTGATGGGAAGTAGGGAAAACAAATTGGCTCTTTTTATCCCCACCAAATTACCATCCCTTTCAGGAAAAAATTCTGGTCTCATGGAGATGCGACTTCCTTCAGAAAACTTTGACCCATGCTGAACACTAGCTCAGCTGTGAAAACTCTGAAATTAAGCTTCACTAATTACTTAGATATAACAAGAAATAAACTAGTAAACCTAGTTTATAAGCCATGAATCCCTCTCCAGAGCTTGCAGAAGTCAATACATTCAAGGTCCTAGGGTGGATATAAGCTTGGTGATCTTTCTTGTCTGTCTGCCCCCAAATGTTCTTGCCCTGGTTATATTCCCCTTGAAGTACCACATTCCCTTGCCTATTCTGCTTTAAGTTTACCTTCCATGAACTGACCTCCTTTTAAGAACTCTCTATTTACCTTTATAACAATAATAGGAATTCTCACTCAAAGGGATGTGTCCATATTTCATGATGGTCTTATCATGTCAGAATATACCACAATCCACCTTACAGCTATACAAGACATAGATGCACATAATGACAGGAATCATATCCTTGTAGTAGGCTGACTGAGAGTAGAGAACAGAGAAGACAAATTTAACAGGCATAACAGAATCCAAGGCACACATATTGAGATAATGATTTAGAAAATAAATTAGCCAAGAACATGAAGGAAATCTTGACCAATTTTGATAATGGAAATAGGTATTTATTAAGGAAATAATAAACTGATCAATAATAAACTAATCTTGACTAAATCAAATCCCAGCACACTGAATAAGAGCAATAGATATAGATGTGTAAGTTGTTACATTTGACTTTCACTTCTGCATCTTCATAATGCCCATTTGTGACCTAACAGTAGATGGAGAACTTCATAGTGCAGCATTCATTATATAAGGTTGATCTGTGCCCTCTTCATATTCTCTGCCTACATACAAGCATCACAATTTTATGCTCCCACAGATCTTACGAGTGTGAAATCATGAACAATAACTGCATTCAAGCTGATTCCATAAACAGAAGCAAATTTCACCAAATTTGCATTAGACAACAATCATTTTTAACTGTATAATGTCATTTGACATAGTTCTTCAAATATAGTGATCTACTTATCATTCAACCAACGGATAATTTAGGTTTAGTTGCCCCCTAGAGGTGACCAGAAAAAAAACTGAACTGTCAAGAAACAGTAAGAGAAAGTTGAAATAAAATGTTACAGGATGTTTTTAATCAAACGTGGAATATAAAGAAACAAAACAAACAGATCCATCTCAAAATTCACAGGACACAAGACTGTGGCTACCAGAAGGGTGAAAGAGAAGAGAGAAGGAAGGAGGACACAGGTGATGGCAAAGGGCATAGAGTTCTGGTGGTGAGTGTGGTGTGACAAACACACAGACTGAGGTGCCATTTCAATATCCTAAAATGCTTATAGTCATGTAAACAAAAAAATTATTATAAATTAATTAGATGGTTTGTTTTAACATTAATAAAAAGAACATGCAGAAATGGATAATAAAAACCTTATATTTTACAAATTTTCCTTTTTCAGAAAAAAGAACAGAAATAGATTAGCTTGCAATTTTCTATCTAAAAATATCTATCCAAATTGCTGTCCAAAAAAGCTTTTTGATCATTCAGCAATTCAACTGCAAACAAGATAGTAGAACATAAAAAAGACAACAATATTTTTAATGACTGATTTTCCCAGAAATAAGTAGCAATTTCTAAATGCACATTTAATAAACTGCCTATTGGCCTGCCTTTTTGATGTTGTTGTTACAGTTTTAAAGTTCTACATTATTAAGAAACTCTTTATGTATCACTGTACTATAGTCACTGATACAATTTTAATATGGTTTTTCAAAAAAAGGAAATAGGGTGAATCCAGAAGAGATGTTGATGTCCTCTTTATGTGAATGAATAATGCAGCTGAAATCGTCCATCCTCATGTACGAACCCACTGAGATTCTCACTCCCTGGTAAGAGTTTTAAGAGAACTAAAAGGACCAGTTACTGTAGGCACTGGACCAGTGATACTGTTGACCACAGTTCAGAGCAGGAAGTAGCCTGCAGAGGAAAATGGGGTTGGCTCAATTGCAATTATTGATATTTTCAATCAAATAACATTTTGTTTGTGAGAAAAAAATAATGCCAGGTATAAAAGAGAAGTTCAAAAGATCAAACTGAAATAAAATATGATTCAGGAAACCAGCAGCACAAAACATGTTGATTTGAACAGGATGACCATTTAGAGTACAGATAAAAGAATAAACCTCAGAGTTAATGAGCAGGGAGATGGAGCAGAGCTGGTAATTGGCCATTTCTTGAATAATTATTAATGTATATAAAAATGTGAATTACTAAGTTGGTAATGTTCACTCCTCTCACAGCATAATGGTTTCCATATTCTAAGAAAGACATCTCCAAAATTAATCATATAAGAAATACTTCTTTTTAAAAAAATTCTTGCAAGTTAATGTTTCATATTATATTGCATTTCTACACAAGTATGTTAGATGTCTCAAGAAATGTATAGGTAAATTGCTTGCTGGCACAGTTTGTACTGTCAATTCGTGTCGCCTGAATAGCATCATGAGTGTGTTAAGTAAGAAGATTTTGCATGTAAAATAATCATGAATACTTAAAACTGGAAAGTACATTCTGGTAATAACTGTTCAACCTAGATAAATTTAAATTATAAAGGATATAAATTAATACAACTTACACATTTTTAAAACTTCTAGAATTGGCTTAAATTAGGATTTGATGGATGACAAAAACTTCCAGGCCTCATATTTTATGAAACAGGATTAGTATCCTAATTATGAATTGTTTGTGATACCTTGGAAAACCCATCCCAACTTTCCAACTTTCTGCCAGAATCCGAACAAACTCAATATCAAGAATCTGCCACTCTGAGTTCACAGAGGGTTTAGGATTTCATTCTGGTGACAAATATTTTTGTGGCTTTTAAAATCAAAAGTTTGCTTTTCATTCATGCTGTTACATGTTAACTGCAGTTTGGCAAAGTGCTTCATTCCCTGTCTTCAGATGGAACAGTCTCAATCAGAACACTGGCAAACATTATGGCAGAGGAAATAAATCTCTTATTGCTCCTACATTGTCTGTTAAATGCCTGGCCTCAAAATTACACATATAATTTCTACTCACAACTCATCACACTGAGCCATTCAACCACAGGGAAGCAGGAAAAAGTCCTACCCAAGAGGATAAATAGAAATATTTGAGAAATAGTATTTGTGACTCCTAAAGAAGTATGATCAGATTTGGAGGTTGTTTTTGTTTTTTGTTTTTTGTTGTTGTTGCTATGACTCATCACTGCAAAGAATACCCGTGTGCTATCTGTAATTTTGCAAGCATTATTGTACAATAAATTTCCAGAAATGGAATTCCTAGACCAGAGTTCACACCCATTTGTAATTTTGATACTGTTAAGAGTTGTTTCAAATAGTAACTTCTGCAACCCACTTAAAATTTGAAATATCAAATTATGTATAAATTTTTAGAATACCCCGATTGAATAATTCTCAATGAATTTAGGAACTGTACAAAAATAATTGCATTATGTAACCATTTAATAATGGTCACAGATTAATAATGGTTACCAATTAATAAATGCCACAGAGTACTGTAATTCACACACACACTCCAGAGGTGTTCAGAGCAGGGCAGTATTATGTTCAGCTAAAATTATTCCTCAAGTTTTCGTGGAGAAAATGGGTTTTAAGTTGGGCTTAATGTAGAAATCATTCTCTCTCTTGCCTCCCATGATATTCATTCCTCAATTCCCTATGGCTTTATGTGAACACTTTGTAGTCAGAACACCTATGTTCAAATCCCAGCCCCACCACTTATAAGATTCACTTTTGACAAAATACTTAAGCTCTTGGTTGACACTTTATTTGCCCACAAATCCTTGACTGCATTCTTTGGCAACCTTAAATATTTGCTTTCTATGCCATCTCATAATGATAATCAGTGTTATAAATGACAGCAGTCAATTACTGACTTTCTCAGCTACCTGAATTCCAACCAATAGCTGACTTCATGATCACTTTCATACTTTCTTGTGAATGAAAGAGCAATTATTTCACAAGCTTGGACGGATAAATAAAATGGCCACAGGCATTTTGAGTGAAAAACTTCCATTTCTGTAGAAACTATAAAATTGACTCATCATTCCCCCCAAATAATATATTATTACCTCACATAATTACTATTTCCTCACATAATCACAGGTTTTTATGATGAAAGCACTTGAGATCTACTCCCTTAGAAAATTTCAAATATTCAATATTATGTTATTATTAAATATTGTCACCATGATGTATATTAAGTCTCTAGAACTTAATCATGTTAGAACAAAGTCTGTATGTACCCTGACCAATATCTTCACTTTTCTCCACGCTCAAGCCCCTGACGATCACAATTTTATTGTTATTATTACTAGTTGCTTTGTTTTGCTTTGGATTCCATGTGTAAATGAGATGTGGATCTGTTTTTCTATATTTATTCCATTTAGTATTATGTCCTTGCTCTTCCACATTGTCAAGAATGGCAGAATTTCCTTCTATTTTTAAGAATGAGTAATATTCCGTGGTATATGTATACCATATTCTCTTTATCTATTCATCTGTCAATGACACTTAGGTTGTATCTTGGCTATTGTAAATAATGCTGAGGGACATGGGAGTGCTAGTTGAGATAGCTAGTTGAGATAATGATTTCATTTTCTTTGCACATATGCCCAGAAGTGAAATTGCTGGATCAGATGATAATATAATAGTTCTATTTTTAATTTTTTGAGGAATCTCTATTCTGTTTTCCATAATTTTTATATGTTTTAATATGCTTTCCTTTTAAATTATAAAAAAACAAGATTTAATTTTAATGTATTTTTATTGACATAAATATCTGTCAAATTTGATATAGAGCACATAAAATTACCCTTAAACACACTGGTACATTAAAATAATCACTTTAGCTTGACATCATTTATATGAATGCATAAGAAATGTTAATACTTCAACATAAGGTAATTTGGATTTTTTTACCTTTATAGATCTCCTTTTAATTTTTCATATTTATATCAGTCAAGAAACAGGATGCACACCAGAAATTTGAACAGGGAAAGTTATTTATTTATTTTTCTTTAGCAATCTTGTAGTGTTGTATTTCATTTTCCAGCTCCAAGTCTTAAAGCCAGGCCCACAGCTTTAATAACCTGAGCCTTGGCCCCTGAGCTACAGGAGGGTATCAATTTATTTTTAATTGCTTATTATTTCTGTTGTTTACATTGCTATATGCTTCTTAGGAATAATGAACTTGTACATCAGTCATTACCTGTCAGACCACACCTACCTCCAGAGTTTTACTGCCCTTAACCACCATCCTAACGCCTTCTTTTTTTTTACCTTGTTTTCTCCCCTCTCTCAACCCTCTGGTAGTCACAGTCTTGCATCTAAACAGGAAAAATTTCATTCATGCTAACTGATATGTATTCGTTATATAACAACTTATCCCAAAGTTTTGCAGCCTAAACAGACAATTATTATAATGTGCAAAATACCACAGAAAGGGCAGCTTATAAACAATATAATTTATTTCTCATAATTCTGGAGACTGGAAATCCTAGAACAAGGTGACTGCATGGTTAGGTGAGGGCCCTCTTCTGGGTCACAGACTTCTCTTTATATCCTCACATGACAGACAGGGCTAGGAATCTCTCTGAGCTTCTTTTTTCAGGGCACTAACCCCATTCATAAGGGCTCCACCCTCATGATGTAATCAACTCCTAAAGATCCTACCCCCTAATATCATTATCTTGGATTTTAGGGTCTGGCTTATAAATATGGGGGTACACAAACATTCAAATCAACACAATTACCTCAGTTTCTGTGGGTCAGGAATCTGGAAGCAGCTTTGCTAGGCAGATCTGACTCAGAATCTCAAATAAGGCTGGTTACTTTTGGTAAATACATCTGAAGAAAAACAAACCCACTTATTAAGACAGGTCGCAGTTGGCAATGGTCAATGGCAAGTACCTTGTTCCTTAGCAGGGTCATACAGAGCCTGCCTCCTAAGCCCTAACTCCTTAAATGCAACCTTCTTGCCATAAACAGACAACATTGAGGAAAGTGAATTATGACCCAGTCCTCAACCTCATCACTTTTTCTTCAGGAATAATTTCTATCCAGGTGCTGTATTGTTCGTAGACCACTCATTATGCTCCTAAGCAAATTTTGTCAAAAGAAGAGGAAGAGAAAGAAGAATTCGGTGAAAGGGGAGATGTTAGCTGAAATTAATAGCATCTTTTCACTCCTTAAGTGGATACCATAAAGCAATATAAGGGTTTATGAGCAATTTGGAAGATTCAGCACTTTGGTGGTGAACTACGATGACCATCAGCAGGACCCTATTGATTTATTGTTTGGTTTGAAAAACTGTGAGTTATTTTAAAAATGTCAAAATCAAAATTGTTAATTTTCACTGCCTGTGAGGAATACTACGTATCTCAATGAATATCTAAAGAAAACCCAGGGAAAATTCTCATACTAGATTTTGAGGCAAAAGGATCTATCTTTTAAGGACAATACCTATTTACATAATATTAAGGACCCGAGAGCAAGTGGCAGGAATGAAGAGAATGTGGTCTTTAGCTAAATCACATTTTGAGCCCACTAAAGTGGGAAAAGTACATTTAGAAAGTCTTTTCTGTAGACAAAAGTAATTTTTCTGAAGGAAAAAATACTCTCAAGGAAAAATTTTGCCCCCAAAAAACCATGCCAAACAATCACTCATGATTTTCACTCTTTTGTTTGGTAACAATGCTACAGATGTCAGAATAAAACTTCCTTCCCCAGTCATATGAAAATTCAACCCTACAGCAGAGAACAATAATATTTGTGAAGATTGGGTCAGTCACTATTTTGTGCCACTTGTTGAAGATCAGTAAAAACAATTTTATTTTAACAGTGGTGTTTTGGCCATCCAAGCATCCTTGAAGATAGGAATTTTAATATCAGAACTGTGTTTACGTGGTATGCCCTGTTGGAATAGTGATTGAATTGCTACCTCCACTGAGCACAGCCCACACACATCCCAAGGACCTGGTTCACATCCAGGGCTAGAAGAGCAACCAAGACGAACAACTAAATAAAATGCATAAAATGCTTCTTCCTCCTCTCTCTTGCTGCCTACCTATTTGCCTTCATTTCTGCCTGCACCTCTCCTTAAAAAAAAGAAAAAGAAGTGTGTTATATGTATCAATCCATTCATTCACTCACTTATTCTTTCAGTTATCAAAAATTTGAGAGTCTCCTATATGCCTTATCTCATCACAGGATTGGAGGATACATCAATAAATAAGATCCTGCCTCTGACTCCAAGGTATGCACAGCCCAGTGCAAGAACTAGATAAGCAGTTAGCTAATTACTATACAGGGTAGTTATATTGGCCTACGATAGTGATTAGGCCCAACATCCTTTTCTATATTTTTTAATCTTCCTTTTACTGACCTGAAATTTAAATTACAGGTAATATGGCCCACACATACTTTTAATAACATTAATATATGTCCTAAATATAATTAATTAAAAGGAAAATAATTTCTAATAAAATTAGATACATTTAAATATATAATTTAGGCAAGTCCATAATACAATATCATTATGAATATTAAATGTTTACATATTTAGTGCTGAAGACTGAATTGTGTTCCCCAAAAACATATATGATGAAGCCCTAACCCCATGTGACTGTTTTTGGAATAAGGAAGTAATTAAGATTAAATGAAGTCATCAGAGTAAGGTTCTAATCTGATAAAATCAGTGTCCTTATCTAAGAGGAGACACAGATAACCCACTGTCTCTCTCTTTCTCTGCCCTGTGAAGACACAGCAGGAAGGTAACCATCTGCAAGCCAGGAAGAAAGGTATTACCCAAAAACCCAATCAGCCAGCACCTTGACCTCAGACTTCCCAGTCTTCAGAACTTGTGAGAAATAAAACTCTACCTAATCCATCCAGTCTATGGTATTTTGTTATGAAAGCCTGACCTAACTAATACACCTATATTCACCATGAAGGAGACAGCCACAGATTTTTTAAGGGATGATTAAGGAATGCTGTATTGGCCTCGAAAGTTACATCCAGCAAGGCAGTAAGTGATAAGATTTTTGGAGATGGTTAACAAGCCTTAGAAAGACAGCGTCATCAAAAATAAATAAATAAGCACCATCTTCACTAGATTTACTTAATAGTTACATTCATGGTTTATTTAAATGATGCAAAACTTACATTGTGTTACTATGTATAATGAGAACATCATATGTATTTCAGTGTGACTGAGATGTTAATTTGTATTAATATGTCTTCTGCTACTGAAGACAGGATGGAAAAAGAATCAAACCCAAAACTTCAGTTCGAATGATACATAAAGAGGAGGTTCTGACTGCTTTTCGAAGGCTTACAGACACTATTAAGCAAGCATTGTTACATGACTCTCAACTTTAAAATTTTATCAGAGGCCACAGTAAGAAACATTTTTCAGGTTTAGAAATTATTTGAATTTCCTGTTGAATTAAAAATAGCAAAGACTGGCAAATCAAAGATAATCATTGCATATTACTTCCTATCTCAAGTGACATTAGTTTCACCACCTCTCACTTCTAGGATGAAGGTTCTCTGTTCTCATAAGAGCTTCTCTTTGAGCATCAGACTGTAGACGAGAACTCACAAGCTAGCAACTTGCCGAATCTGACCCACAGATAGGTTTGTTTTCCCCACAGAATTACCTATTGAGCATATTTTTAATTGTTAATTTCTTGCCAATACATTAAAATCTGGATTTCCAAATTCCCTACCAGATTAACAAAAAAACCGTCCACAGTGTGTCTACATGTTTCCATAACTACAGTCAGTGAGAAATGAGGTAGGGATGGCCACTTTAGAGAAGGTTTGTTGTGTTCTATTTTCCATTGAAATACCCAACACTTAGGTCTGGTATCAGCTGTCATTTGACAACTGATTACACAGTGTTTTGCTTATACCTGGGATGGTGTGTTGAATGATAGCTCCCATAAAGGTAGTTCATGCCCTAATTCCTAGAACCTGTGGATCACCCACCCTCTTTGGAAAAAGATCTTTTCAGATGTCATTTAAATTAAGGATAATGAGGTAAAGAATAACCTGGATTATTTAATTAGGACCTAAAGTCAATAAGTGTCGTTACATAAGAGAGACACACAGAGGAGACAGACAGAAGAGAGCAAAGACACACCAAGGAAAAAGACCAATGTGAAGACAGAGGCAGAGATTAGAATGATGTTGCCACAAACTAAGGAAGCCAAGGAATGCTGAGAGACACCAGAAGCTGGATGAGAAAAGGAAGGATTTTCCTCTGGAGTTTTTGGAGAGAGTAAAGCCCTGCTGACATCTTGATTGTGGACTTATGGCCTCCAGAACCATGAGTATATGTCTGTTGTTTAAGCCACTCAGTTTGTGGTATTTAATTATGACAACCTTACTATGGTCTCGTAGGTAATAGGAAAAGTGAGGGTTAATGATAAAGAATGTGGATTGGAAACACATAAGTGAAAAAACAGATATCTTTTTGAAAAAATGAGTTTAGTGACAAGGGAAAAAGGAAGCGATGAGACTCAAGGGATAGGGTAAGGACTAGTCATTATTAGGAAGAACAGGAAGAGAATGAGGATATGGTCAAGGAATTTTTGTTGAGTGTACACAGCACAAGATGGGAATAAAACAGGGTTCAAGTGAGTTCAAGTGTGTTCATCTTACATAAACCACTCATCTGAGGAATTTTTCATCAAAGGAAAAAAACCTGAAAATGCTGAGTGGTATGTTTGATTTGGTTTCCTGCTTTTGTTTTGGATTTTATTTTTATTTTTTTTAAAATATAGTGATAAAATGAAAGTCAATGGGAGGCTTTTTTTTCCTCTTTTTTTCTCAGAGTTTGAGACAAATATTGGTAACTTAAAACTAAGTATTGAATTGTGATCATTAAAATGGATTTTATTTCAATCTTTCAAATCATTGGAATAAAATTGACAACATTGCTAACAGTAGTTAGCAGCAAATTAAATATTGCAAAACAAAACTTGGATGTGAGATTTATTATTTAACAATCCACTATTAACTATTTTTATATTTTATTCTTAAAAAAGATATTCAAATAGAGGCAGTTTAATAAGTTGCAGAATTTTCACTACTAAGTATAATTAGAAGGATATCCACATAGTACGACACACAATAAAGACATAACGACGTTTGTTCCTCCAAGCAGAAAATATTATGGAAGTATTTTAAAAGAAAATGTCACCCTTACCTAAGCTGTTATATAAGTATATGGATTTTTAAATCAAATTTAGTAACTACATATATCAACTATAACTTTGATAGCAATATATAACACATAGTTGAGGTCAGAATTAATAGCCAGCATCTATCATGCATTAACTATGTGTTAGCCCTTACCCAAGTTAATTCATTTAATTTTTATGATACCACTGATAGGTACATACAATTATCATTCCCAATTTACAGATTAGGAAATTAAAACACAGAAATGTCAAGAAATCACCTAAATCTCATAGCGAGGGAGAATTGAAGCTTGTATCAAATGCAGGCAGTCTGGCTGAAAAATCTGCTTTTCACAAGAAAACAATAAATGTCTAAGATGAAAATATAATAATTTTCATTTACTCAAACAAAATAGCCAGACATTGGAATTTTCACATTATATCTATTATAATTTTCATACTAAATTGTCTAGTGACTAGAACACCAGAATTAATATCAATTAAATTAAGATATGTTTTTAAAAGTCATAGTTATTTTAATGTGCTTATGATTCACTATTCTTTTTCAAAATGTTGACAACTCACCTGACTTTTATCTATAAATAAGACAAAAATAATTTCAAAAAATAAAACCTCCTTGTACTATAGTTTTTAACAGGTGTTTTAAACTGCCGTACAAGTTAAAATACATCCTTCAATGCCCAGCAATGACCTACTATTAGAATTTACTCTACATCCACTGATGGCAATGGATATAGTGCATCCAGTGCATAAGCACACCCAAATGAAAGAGAGAGAGAGAGAGAGAGAGAGAGAGAGAGAGAGAGAGAGAGAGAGAGAGAGAGAGAAGATGGGAGAAGTATGATATTAAGTAATATAACATAAATGTATTTCTCCTGGAAAAAATACACTGTGCATGGAAAGTCTTCTATTGTTCATGGGATTTAAATTCTGCCAATTAACAGGCATTCACAGTTCAAAAGAACTATACATTCAGGTACGGATAGAATTTGGCTCTATGTATTTTAAATAGCATCCTGAGGGATTATTGTCCTCATTAATGTACAGTATGAGAGCAATTTTAGGTTAATACTTATATCTAGCATGTGGTGATCCATTATCACCATCTGAAAGCAGGCATCCGCTACTTAGCTTTTAAGAGTTATGACAAAACTGATTACAAAATTGTGAACATTAATATAATAGCTTTCATCAAACATTCAAATAATTGCAATTACTAAGATTAATGCCACCGCTAATAGCAATTAGCAGTGAAATAAATACTAAAACAGAAAGCTTAGAGGAAATGACACAGCTTGTCAGACCAGTTAGTTGCAGAGTCCTGTTGATTCTGTTCTCATCACCTCAATCACATTGCTGCCTCCCTCTCCATTCCCTCTTCTGCCTCTCCTACTAGGGATCCAAGCCTTCAAAACTGCCCTTCTGGAAAACTGTACTGGCCTCATCCACAACTGACTCTCCCAATATACCACCTACAAACTTGCTGCAATTAACTCATACATGATTCCAAATATTCCAAATATTCCAAAACCATACTGCTCTATTTATATTACTTGTCTACACAAAACCTTTCCATTAATCCCCATCACTTGCAGAATGAGTGTCTGTTGTCCAGTCTATTGTTCAGATGCTCCATGGACGGACCCTAATGGAAATCCCAATCTTGTTTTCCGCATTTGGGCTTCTGTGGTTCTTCAGCAAAACAACTTCCTCTTATTCGTATGCATTATAAGGCTTCCATCCCTAGGTATTTTGCTTATAATATCCATTATTTAGAATTCCTTTTCCTATCTATCTCTATAAAGATTCACGACCACCATAAAACCAATTCTGATTTTACCTTCTCCTTAAAGATGTCCTTGATCTCACCTACTACTACTAATCTCTATCTCTGAATACTCATAGCATTTTAGACCAACCTTTCCTAAGAAATTTTGCCACTTCTTATCATGTATAATTGCTACTAACACACACCAATAACCTACACCAAAGGGAAGGAATTTTGTTTAGTTCATACATTCACTCCAAATATGTTTACTGAGCGGCAATGACCTGTCAGACATAGTTCTTGGTGATAAAAGGCATGTTTCCTAACATCACAAAGTTTACAGATGAGTATTATGAAAAAAATTAACACAGTCATTAGATATTAAGATATTATATATTAAATAAACAGATAATTGAAAAATGAAGTCACCCAGCTGCAAAGGTATGGGCTATGAGAAGATACAAGTATGAAGTACCTGAGACAGAATTAAGCATGGCGTGTTTGAGAAACCAGAGTCAATGTGACTGAACTATACGGAGCAAGGAGGAGTGGAGATGAGGACAGAGATGAGCAAAGGTCAAGTGACAGAGGTCAAGGGAAGGAGTTGTGATTTTATTTAAGGTGTCATCAAAAGCCAACAGGGGCTTTAAGTTGAAGAGTGATAGAATCTGGCTTACATAGTATAATTACTACTTCCATCCATCCTGTGTGTGAGATTATGTGCAGGCAAGAATGGAAACAGAAAACCTAGTCCCTGGCCCGGTCTAGGGTTAGGTTGGTAAAAACAGAACTGAATAGAAATGATCATAATCAGCATATACTTTAAAGACATACCCCACAGTACTCACCCACAAATTAGATGCAGAAAATGAGATGCAGAAGGGAATCAGCACCAACTTCAAGGGTGATAAGTGGAATAGGTGGAAGACCATAAAAGGAGAATGGGAAGAATAGTGGAGGAGCAGGTGTAGGGTCTCTAAAGAGTTCCTTTGGACAAATAAATTTGTATAAGTCTACTAGATGCTCCAGGTAGAAATGTAAAACAGGGAACTGGATATAAAAGTTAGAATCTCAAAGAAGTCTGTTGTAAAGATACAGATTTTGATAGTCATGACATAGGCATTTTTTAATGATTTTTTAAAGTGGATAAGAATACTTAAGACAGTGGGACTCTACAACATTTAAAGAAGAGTTAGCAAAGGAGACTAGAAAGAAATGACCAATGAGGGGTAGTAACACATGGAGAGTGAGGGGTCACAGGTGCCAAATGAGGAAAATATTTCACAGAGGTAGAAGTAGCTCACTGGACATAATGCTGCTAAGTAAGAACTTACGTAAAAGCAGAAAGAAGCTATTAGCAGTGCAATCATTAGAACTAGATAATGAATCTCTTAGCAAGTCCCATTCTGATACCCTTTCAAGGAGCCATGGGGCCAAGATTCCTCAAGGGAGTCTTCCAAAAGGGTCATTCCAAAGGAAATTACCAACCAGAACCTGCATCCTTTTAGACTGCATATGCTTACCCAGAACCCCCAAGAACTCCCTGTTTAAGTAATCAAACTTACCTCCACATCCTGCTTGGGGT
Organism: Solenodon paradoxus; assembly: GCA_004363575.1. Lineage (NCBI taxonomy): Eukaryota > Metazoa > Chordata > Mammalia > Eulipotyphla > Solenodontidae > Solenodon > Solenodon paradoxus. The sequence continues at coordinate 65,351 of RJWH01003740.1, read as the reverse complement.
TTATTCCCAGGACTGTTCTGAGAGTAGATTAAAGCAGTGGGAGCACCGATGAACCCAAAGAGTAACCAAGGAATGATTGATTGTAAGGGATGAGGTCATAACTGTGATTCATGAACTGAAGAGTTCATGTTCTCACATACAAGACCATTTGAAGCATGTAGTTGTTTCTTAGGGCTGCCATAACAAATTAATGCAAATTTAGTGGCTTATAAAAGAAATTTACCCTCTCACAATTCTGGAAGCCAGATGACCAAAATCAAGGTCAAAAGAGTAGGTTCCTTATAAAGACTTAAGGAGGTACATGACATTATACGCCTATCTTCTCGTTTTGGTTGGCTGCCAGAAATCTTTGACATTCCTTGGCTTGCAGCCGCATAACCGCAATCTCTCTCTGTTTTTCAAATGGCCTTCTCCCCCAATTCATTGAATCACTGTATAAAATCACCCTTGTCTTTCTCTTATAATGATACCAGTCATCACAGTTAGGGCCCACCCTAAGTGCAAAATGATCTTATTTTAAGATTCTTAATTATATCAACATCCTATTTCCAAGTAATATTGTATTCACAAGTATCAGGGATTAACACTTGGACAAATCTTTTGGAAGGACACTACTCAGACCATTGTATGGTATATGAAACAATCCATATGGAGAATAAAGATGGGCTGAAGGCCAGGTATCAGGGAACAGTTATCCCTATATGTCCATATTCCAGCAGGAAACTCCAAAGAGTCTTGAGAATTCTAGATTCGAACTTGATCTCTTCTTGGTCTTTATCAAGTTATATTTGTCAATATTAGAGAATTGAAAACAGAATTTCATTAAAAAACTTGTAAACCTGATTTATGACTTCTAAAGACTTCGTTATATTGTTTATAAACTCCATTTGAATTCTTTCCCTGCAAAAGTTAGAGGTGAGTCTGACCATTAGGAAACATGGAGGTCATCACTGACCTGAATGACAGAAGCCTGACTTGAGTGGATCAGTGAAAGGAGGTGAGGTGAGAAAGCACAGACTGTGACCAAAGACTAACTACTCTCTCAAGTGAATTACTGTGAAAAAAGAGAAGTTAATAGGAATAAGGTATGGGAATATAAAGGGCTTGGGTGGTTTCTTTGTTTTTGCTTTAAGATGGAAAATGTGTTTATGTGTTTTATATCAATGAGGATAATTCAGCAGCAGCAGAGAGGGAGAAATTACTGATAAAATGAGATAAAGAATAATTGCATAGTCTTTGGGTAGATGAAAGGATGTGGCATGTGTAACATATGAGAAGTTTATTAGAATGGGAGTGAATGAAGAAGAATCTGCCCAGGTAGATTTAGTGGCAAGATGAGCTAGTTTTCATCAGAGAGTAGGATTTAATTAGAATTGGGATTTTTAACAAGCAAATACAACAGACGGGGAAGAAGCCAAGGAAGTTGAGAGTTTTCAAGGAAATGATTATAGTGATGCATCTTGGGATCTAGGCTAAATAAGGAAGCAATGACATCATGAGGAGGGAGTAGACAGTGAGATGGTGATGAGGTCATGATAAGGGAGATAATGGAGTGAGAGTCCTCAACATTAAAGTGATGCAGAAATGGTTTAACAAATAATTAGGGTTTGATATTATGCCTTTGAAATGAAATATTAATTATTATTCTTAGCATTTTATATCCTTAGACACTTCAGAGATATGATTTCATTATCATCACCATCCAGCTGAGAGAAAGTAAAGTGGGTAATGGGCATTGCTGAATCCTACTGTGCTTGAAAACTCATAACTGGGTATCAAGTGGCTTCTGTGAAATGTTACTGTTTATAGACTGGAAAAAGAATGAGAGAGGAGATAATCAGAACTACTGTGGACACTGTCCCAAGGGAGCCTGACTGAGGGGATGAATGGGGACTGGGTTCCAGTCAAGTGTCACACACCAAATCTAAGGGATGCCCAAAGGGAAAAGGAAGCACCGTAGGGTAGACTGTTAGTAGAAATTCTTTCAAAAGATATATTTGAAGGATTCATTTTCTACAGAGTTTCTATCCAACCCAATGAGTAAAATTTAGTAACAGAAATTATCAGAAAAAATAACACACCTGGATTATAGCTACCAGACTCTCACCCTAGATCTAGTACATCTCCCTTCCTCTAAGCTGATGAACTAACAAAGTTCAACCTTATGATATTTCAGAGACTCAGAGAAGTGGCAGAGAAGGGCATAGAAAGCCAGGGCTGACTTCCCTTTAGTTACCACTCATGCCAAATGAGAATAATCATGCCCTTTATGAGTGACATAAATTTCTTTCAGCAACTATCCATGTCCCAGAGCATGAGTAATGGGTCAGAGTCCATAACCCTTACAATGTTCCCTACAGAATAGAACAGAGAGAATAAGAAAAACAAATAAATATATATATATATAATGAGCAGAATTATACCAATCAGATTTAAGTTTATTTAATAACTTTAAATTTCACAGTACCACCCAGTCAGTCATTAAATATATGTACTTATAAATACATCTGATTTCCAATTATTTTCTCTTTGCTTTTCTCATGGAATCTCAGAGCCTCTAGAGAAAAAAAAATAGCTAATTTAAGACAAAAGAAAATTTCCAATATCTCCTGCATTATGTTATTTAAATGTAGGGGCAAGAACAGTGGGGCATACTTGCTCATAAATTTCCTAGAAGCCAGAAAGCATAGAGAGGTGAGAGGGGAGGCGGTATGGGGTATTAGAAGGGGATTTAATCACCCACAAGATTATGTAGGTCCCCAAGGGTAAGACTGGATGTTTTATTCATAGCATTACAAGTCAGGCAAAATCAAAACCAAGGTGTTTGTATACATATATTCAAATTATTAATCAAATCACTATTCTCTTTGTTTTCTGAAAGATGAAATAATATTTCTTTGCTCTCTGCAAAACGCCACCTACACCCTCACCTTTTAACAGTGTGCTGAGAGATCCTGGAGAAAAATGACACTTGACAAAGGACCAGTGTCACTCTCAAATCATGATCTGATTTCTACTGAGCCCTCAGCATTCTCCTGCCATCCTTCTCACACTGTTCAACTTTCCAAACTTCTTTCAGAAGTTAATTCAGATCTTCTCTACTTTTCCCTAATCTTCTTTCCCTTCAGTCTCAGACAATCACTTCACTTTGTACACTTAAAAAAATAAAATATAAATCACCTACAAATATTCCCTCTGTCTCCCATGGTTATATATTTCTGTGCATTTTTGTCCTTCCTTCTCAGTTCTCTAGAGGATTCCTTATATAGCCTGAGTTGATCTCATCTCTTTCGTTTGAGAGGAAATTGAGTCCTTTCTGCCGCCTTAGGGATAAAGAGGAAATTATGTGATAATTTCTATAATTCTCTCCTCTGCTATAACTTCTATCTCTCCTGCTCTACTGGTTTTGTCCTTCAGCAATGTGAATATGTTCAAATTTCTCACCTTCTCCTAATCCACTCAGGTGTTTCCAATAGAAAAATGAAAAATTATTCTACTCCAGAGTTCACAGACAATGGTCCATGGTCTTCAAAAGCTTCCTGAAACTGTGCTTAATATGGGATTAGTGTGTTGTGCATTTGTGTATACATACATATAGATATTTTTAAAGACAATTTTGCTGAGTCTTAACAGAATGGTAATCCCCAAATGGTAATGAGTCACAGTAGATCTCTCGAAAATGCAAATCTGCTTTCATCACTCTCCCAATTAAAATTCTGCAGTAGTACCCCATTAGCTCCAAGTTACAATCCAAACACCTTGGCATAGCCTTATCTGACACCTGCCACCCTCTCCTGAGCACTTATTATGTATCCAAGTTGCATCACTAGTAAATTGGAGAAGCAGAATTTAAAAATCTCTCCAAATTCAAAGACTAGTTCTTAAGTAACTTACAGAAAACTTATTTTTATTTTAACTCATCCCTTTAATAGGACCAACTCACAGAAATGAATGAAAGGCATTTCTTCAGCCTCATTTAGTTTGGAAAGTGAAAACTTTGACTCTGAAACCTGGAATCTTATATCCCCAGGAAAGATAGGTCCAAATATGTGTCCTTTCTAATAGATTTTGAGCTCTTTTTGATGAATCCTCAAACTCTTTTGTAAAAGATGGGGAATAAATCCCACTAAGTGATTAATAGGAAAAACCTCTTGCATAAAACTAAATATACTAGAGAGGTGGGGCGGTGGGGGGTGGAAAAATGAGTACCAGAAAGACTGAAGAAATCTAAGAACTCTCCAGCAGACTGTATCAAATACGAATATCCTTGCTGTGTTACCATACTTAATAAACTATAGTTTTGCAATAAATTAACACTGGGAGAAATGGGGGTAAAGAGTACAAAGGATCTCTCTCCTACTATATACTTCAATTGTATATTCAATGTGAATCAGTAGTCTCAACAATTTAAAGTTTCAACTTTTGTATATTCAATAGAATCAATAGTTTTAACATCAAAAGTTTTAACATCAAAAAGTTTTAACAATATTAAAAAATTATCTCAAAATATGTACAAAAATTAAAGCACAATCTCTCAACACCAACACTCAGGGTAGATCCCATGTGGTAAGAATGGGAATAGTGTTTCCAGTTTACCTCCTCTCACATTGCACCTCTGATGTAGTAGAACCTCAGAGAGATACCGCTCTATGAGGTTCCTGAAATGACTGGCCACCAAGAGATGTGGCCTTGGGCAACTGGACATGAACCCCCTGCAACACAGAGATTTATTTTGTCTGCCCAGTTTGTGTACATTAGATTAAAAGCTAACATAACTCTTTGCAAAAGTAGTGAATCTACCCAGAATCTACCTAAAAATGAATCTACCTAAGATTTTAGGTAGTGAATCTACCTAAAAATATGACCTTATTTGGAAATAGTCTTGGCAGATGTAATTATCTCAAAATGAGATTGCTCTGTATTTAGAGTAGGCCTTAAATCCAATGACTGGTCTCCTTACAAGAAAAGTAGAGGATCCATAGAAACACAAAAGAGAAGAAAGCATGTGAAATCAGGGGCAGAGATTGGAGTTACGCTGCCTCAAACTCAAGTACCAGGAGCCACATAGAAGCTGGAAAACGCAATTAGGGATTTTTCCCCTAGAGCCTTCAAGGGAACATGGCTCTGCTGACAACTTGATTTTAGACTCTGGCCTTTAAAACTCAGAGTCAGCCACCAAGTTTGCTGTAATTAGTTGTCAAGTTGACCAAGGAACCCATTACAGCAATTTTTCTATGAATTTATTCTATAATTAAAAGATTATTTACAAAAACAAAAACTATTACTGATAGGTCATCAGTAACACAGGATCAGCCTTTCAGAGAGAAAAAAATATTCTAGGAAGAAGTCTTTGAAGAAAAGAAGACAGACTCAGGACTTAACTGGCTACATAGCTAGACCCTGGGAAGGTTTGACACATCACAAGGCCAGGCCAACTCTCAGAAACGGTGATCATTGAAGACAGTGGAACTGGAAGTGAACGGACTGCTGAAAACTCAGGAAATAGAGCATGTTTCAGTAGCAGAGGATGCTAACATGTATTTTATGTTCATCCTATATAAAGCTCTTACAACTTACAGTGATATAAATATTCTGGAGTCTATAAGAATAGTGTCCAACCTGATGAAGGGCTAGTTGTAACTAAGGTTTTCTAGAGATCCAGAAACAATAAAATTATGCAAGAGCTCAGGACATATTTCCAGACAGATCAAAGGAAACAATTGCCATTGAAAAATATGCATGGAGGCATCCTAGTAACTCAGATGATGAGACGGCTAAAATGCAGATCATGTAAAGTTCAAGGACCCAGGTTTGAGACCTAGGGCAAGGGATAAAAAATATATATGCAGAAGAAATAAGGTATGGCAAATAAGATGGGGAGGATGAATGTCAATAAAGAGGAGAGTTTGGAAGTACTAAACCTCTGGAATGATATGCTTTTTCTTTTAGGTGTCCCATTAATTTTATTTTTTAGCATGTTAGTTTTAGTTTTAAAATTCAATTACAGAAATTGTACTACATTTGGTCATTCTTTATCCCCAGTTTTATGAATTTTAATTGACATAATATATTAGCCTAAAGTAAATAAACATAATGAACTATGCATTTCTTTAACAAATATTTATTAAGTACTTTGCTGTGCCTCTGGGGTACAGAGTTAAATAGGATACAAGTCTTGCCTCCAAAGAGATTTCAGTCATTCAGAGCCCAATCTTAAGTTCTAGGGCTGTGGGGAAAGATGCATGATTTTCAGTCTCGCTGCAGTTTGATTAACTCAGATGTGAACGCTCTGATCCTTGTAACACATTTTTTTCCATTGAGAAAACTATTTCTTCATCTTGTTTCACATGACAGAATGAGAAGCTTTGTAAATGAGGAGGGAACAGTCTGTACCATTTGAAAGGAGCACTGTGTAAACTGCACTTTATAGTCTCTCTCGCTCGCTCTCTCTCTCTCTCACACACACACACACACACACATACACACACACACACACACACACACACACACTGAGTATTGGAAACAATGTCGCCATAAATGGATAATAAATGTATCTACTCTTCCAGAATTTAACCTTCACCAAGTCATAACTCAGTCTATTTAGAAGGTATTTTTCATTTGAAAATCATCTCTATTTGGTGTGCCCTAGTAGAGTGGCGATTTGGTCAGCTGCCTTCTGCTGGCACCGTTCACATCCATCCTAAGGATACCAGTTCACATCCCAGGGCCAGAGGAACAACCAAGACGAACAACCAAATAAAATAAAGTACTTCTGACTCCTCTCTCTTCCTGCCTGCCTGTCTCTGTTTACCTTCATTCATGCCTGTACCTTTCCTTTAAAAAACAAAATATCTCTATTTAAGGAACGTTACCATTAAATGTCTCTGCTGATCCTAACTCCTTGAGAGCAGAGAGTAAATCTTATTCTTAATGACTAGATCCAGATTCTTATCAAAGAGGTCTGTGAGTCTCTGAAAGTGTATGTAAATTTATAAATAAATGTTTATTTTTCAAATGAGAGGGTCTGTAACTTTCATCATATTCTCAAAGATTTTAAACCAAAATACTCAAGCTGTTTGGAACCACTTATTATAAGCTTAATTAATGTTTGCTGAATAAACTAACAATTTACATATTCTGTCAATGTCCTCCAATCAAAGAACCATCAGAAACAAATCTATAGCAAATGAGTTGAGTTTATTCCTTGATGCAGAGGAGAATATTTAGTATAAGGAAACATGAAGTGTCTCAGTATGAGTGGTAGAAAAACCAATAGATTAGGTGACTCGAGGGCAAGTCTGTGGATGACTGAGTATCTCAATGATATCTACTGGAGAGGATCCTAGCTCAAGGATAAAGTTGTAATAGGTAGAGAAATAGAAGTCACTAATTTTAGCTGAAACAAGGAGGTTTTGTGATATTTTGGACGATGACACCATGACCTCATTTATATCTGTGCCTATACAGAAGTATGAAGTGGCCTTGCTCTGTCTCATTTTAGAATGATCTCAGAGTAACCGTGTCTGAGGTTGGTGTTCTAGGAGACTGTTATGTCTCATGGGAGAATAATGTGGCCTCACTGTGAATGCCAGATCAGCTTCTGAATGTCAAGGGCAACTCTTTTTCCTTTCTCGGTTCCCAATAGTGAAAAGCTTTTCTGCAATATGAAACACCTCGGTAAGATATTAGTAAAGCTTAAGAATTTACTGGGTAAAACATCAGTGCTGGAATCGAAGGTAAACTATCTATGACAAATCATACATCAAATTTTATACATATATTAAATTAACATCCACACAATAAGGCATTTTAGTATTTCTTCTTATGCATTTCAAAAGTTTTCTTCAGAAGGTACAACAAGAAGGGATTTTATTTAAAGCTAGACATTCAATGAATGCATGATTTTAAAAATTTAAGGTCACATTAGACATCTGATTATACATATCTTAAAAGAAAGTGTTTTATCAAAGTAATGAATTTGTATATGTACTAACAGCATATTCTGGAAAGTCCATGATTTTGTCTGTTTACATTTCTTCATTATGTGATATTCTAAAGAACAACAATAGTATACACATATTTTAAATGACTATCTCATCATCAAGAATTATCATGTGTTGTCTGCCCTCTTGTTTATTTTTATAAATAGAATCTTCTTTGTTCCCAGTGAAATCAGATGACATCAGAGCACCAGTAGTTGTTGGATCAAAGGGAAATACTTAAGAGAACTAAGTTCATCATGTAGCATACAAGCACACAATAATTCAGGTACAAGAAACTGCATCTAGCACAGAGAATAGCAGATTGTAGGCAGTTCATAAAATATGATAGGAGGGAAGAGGGGAGAGAGAAAGATATTTACTAGAATATGGACAGTATGGCATTAGGTAATAGAATTAAATACAGATTTGTTTTTCAGTTATTTTATCCTTTATTAGAACTAAAATTTCCTTTAACAATCATATACTTTTAAAAATAAAATTATATTTTAAAAACGTTTATTGTTCAATATAACACAATTGATGAGTTATTTGTATGATACTTGAGATGCCTAATACTGTTTAAAATACTGTGAGACATCCAATTTGTGACGTGCCATGCAAAGAGCTTAGAAATTATAATTCCCATTCTAAACTCTAGAGACAACTTATCTAGAAATAATTTATTCAAACCAAAAAATCAATATCTCTGTTTAAATTTACCAAAGAATTGAGATCATGGAACAGAATAAAGAACACAGAAATAGACCCACAGAAATATAGACAATTGATCTTTGATAAAGAATAAAGGCAATCAATGAAGAAAAAATAATTGTATGAGATTGCTAGGCCCATCACAGAAAAATATAAAAAAGTATGACTTAGAAACTACAGAAATGATTTTCTTCACAGTTATAGAGTTTAAAAGTTCATGATTAAGATATAAGCAGGTTTGGTTTCCTCTCTCCTTAGCTTGCAAATTATCTTTTTCTCACTGTGTATCGTATAGTCATATTTTGGTCTGTGTGTGTGTCTAATGTCTCTAACCTCCTCCTTTATAAGAACATCAGTCATATTGGATTTTTAACTTAACTTAATTATATCCTATTTTAACTTAATTATCTCTTAAAGACCCTAACTCTAATCTAATGCATAATACATATTCTGATGTACCAGGTGTTAGGCTTTACCATATGTATGAGATGTGTGGGGAGCACAATTCAGCCCATAACATTAGTGTTTTTGACAAATAGTGCTGGAATAATGGAATATTCACATACAAAAAGAAAGAATACAGATCTTACAACTTTAACAAAATTAATTCAAAATAGGTAAAAGACCCAAACGTAAAACACAAAACTGCAAAACTCCTAGAAAATAACAACAGAGAAAATCCAAGTGACCTTGGATCTGACTTAGGTTTTCAGATATAACAACTAAAGTAGAAACCATGGAAGAAATAATTGATAAGCTGAACTTCATTAAAATTTAAAACTTCTGTTCTGTGAAAGACACTATTAACCAGTTGAAGAGACAAGTCAAAAACTTGGAAGAAATCTTTTTAAAACACATATCTAATAGAGTACTGACATCCAAAATATATAGATAAAGAGCTCTTAAAACTCAACAGTATGAAAGCATACAACCCAATTTAAAAGTAGAGAAAAGATTTGGGCAGAAAACTCAACAAAGACGATATATAGATGACAAATAAGCATAGAAAAAGAGGTTCAACATCACATGTCATTACAGAATTGCATATTAAAACAATGAGATACAACTATACACTTATTAGAATGGCTGAAACTTCATAAGGCAATGTCAAATGCTGGTAATAATATAGAACGACAGGAACGCTCATTCATTGCTAGTGGAAATACAAACTGGCACAGCCACTTTGGAAGACAGTTTGACAGTTCTTAACAAAACTAAATATAGTTGTTCCTTACAACCTGACAATCACACACCTGGGTACTTACAAAAAATGAGTTGAAGATGTATATCTACATAAAAATTTCACAAAAATGTTTATAGCCATTTTATTCATAATTTCCAAATTTTAGAAGAAACCCAGATGTCCTTCAACATGTGAATTGATAAACAAACTATGGTACATACATACAAACAGTGAAATATTATTGAACAATAAAAAGACATGAACTATCAAGCCACAAAAAGACTTAAAGGAACCTTAAATATATATGCTATGAAGTCAGCTGGAAGAGATTGCACAGTCTATTATATCAACTATATGGTGTTCTGGAAAAGGCAAAATTATAAAGACAGTATAAAAAATCATTGGTTGCCAGGGGCTTGGGGGTGAGGGGTAAATAACTGGGGTACAGAAAGCTTTTAACATGATGAAACTATTCTGTATGTATAGATACTCTAATGGTTGATACATAACATTATACCTGTACCAAAATCCTTACAAACTGGATAACACTCCTATGAACTGAACTGTGTCCTGCCCCACCTCCAAAATTTATGTGTTGAAATCCTAACCCCCATAAGGCCATACGAATGGGACCCTGATGTAGTAAGATTAATGTCTTTATAAAAAATAGCAGAAGAACTCTCTCCATCTCTGTACTTTTTGGAGCACAGAGGAAAGGCTTTGTGGGCATACAATAAGTAGGTCATCATCTACAAGCCAGAAGAAAGTTCTCATCAGAAATTAAACCCTAACAAATCTTGATCATGAACTTTCAGCCAAAACTTTAAGCAAATAAATTTCTGTTGCTTTAGTCATATAGATACATATAATATTTTAATATGGCAGGCAAAGCAGACTAATGCAAACACTAAATGAATTTTAATATAAATAATGAACAGTAGTTAGTAATAATGTATCAACATTGGCTTGCCAATTAACACAAACATACCACAACACTAGTAATGATGAAAACTTGGTGAGGCACTGGGCATACATGGGAATTCTACTTTCCACTCAATTTTTCTGTGAATCTAACAGCTGTAGGGAATAAAGTCTATTAATTAAAAAAAAAATACTTTGACAACTTTTGTTACTTTTAAAGCATAGTATGGTATTCATAGTAGCTAGGATCTGACCTGCTTTACTGCAGTAAATATATCACCATTAATTGATAGTTGTGTATGTACATCAAAAGTTTTTATCCTTTTGATGTTTAATGAAAATTTATTTTTCTAACAAGAGGGAAATTGATAAAAAAAATTTGTTTTAAAATATTACAATCAGTCAAGTTTCAGTATGAGAATCAGAACTCTGGTGCTCTACCTCCAACTCATAACAAAGTACTATCCAGTCCAAAACCCTGCATGTCTCTCAATTTGCAAAAATTAACATTTTGAACGAGATAATTCTATGGGGTGGTCACATTGTGAAATATTTAACTGTCTATGGATACTAATAACAACCCTCATGCCTGTCTCCCCAACCTCTCTCATGATAATCAAAAATGACTCCAGAGATCAATCCATGGAGCAGGGGAGATAAAACTAACCTCAGCTGAGAACTACATATATGAAGGAATTTCATACATGGATTGTGGAAGTGGGTTAAACAAACTCTGTAAGGCTGCCATCTCAAAATGTGATGAAAGAGCTTCAATTCCAGAGAGCAAGCATACAGGAAGAGAAGATGTGTGTATAGCAGGTATGATCATGAACAAACTGAAATTCACAGAAGTGAGCTGGATCTACATAAAGATGAACTAAAACCTGTGTCTCACCTCTTGCTGTCTCTAGCTTTGGTTACATAGGTATCCCCAAGAAAATGAGCCTTTTGGTCACACAGATAAACTCCTATCTGACCAAGAATCAGGAAAACTGAAAGGATCTGAGGGAAGGTAGAGAACTTGCAGATTCAACAGTGTGAAACAGCAATAGCAACTTATGTGAGCAACGGATTGGTTACTTCTTCACTTCTACCCTACCAAGTGATTCTTCTTACACAAGAATCTCTATTTATGGCCCACTCTAACTGGAAATACATAGAAAAAGAAGTTCTCGGGAATACATTTTAGTTAACACAGATACTTTCATTTTAGTGTTATACAATGAAAATGTTCAAAACTAATCAAGCTCATCATAGATTTTTTTTTTATGATCTTCAAAGGAAAATACAGAAATACTCTGGTGAATATGCTGGAACCTTTAACAAACTACATTTTCCACAAAATATTATATTGAATTTGTAATCAAATTCTGTCCCATGTCGCCTGTGCTGTGGCTATATGTAATCAGAATTTTTGAATCAATTGAAAACTTTTTGTAAGATCTGCAAAATATTTACAATTTATAATTACAGAGGTCAAATGTTAATGATAAGGAGGACTAATATAAAAACATAATCCAAATGAACTACTAATCTGCACTTACCCTCTCCCTTCTCTGCTAAGTATCTAATTTTATCTCCTCAAAGCAGTGTAATCTTGTGGCCCATATTTGTATAATGCTTTTGTTGTCGATTTTTCATTCCACATTAATCAGTTGAGAATCCATCTGCCAGAGTCTAAAGATGTAATTCCTTTTTCTGGTTATAGACCCTTGTTGTGAATGATCATGAAGATTAAGAAAGATGAAGTATGTCCTCTGATATATAAAAACCAGGATAAAATATCGTGGTCTATTTAAAACATTAGAAGAGAAGAGAAGTGTCCATGAACCACTGCGTCCCCCAACTCGCTGGCCGCCCCTGCGCCCTTGGCCTCAGGTGTGGACTCGAAGTACATAGTCCCAGAAAAGAAGGGCAAGAACAAGGCGAAGGGGGGCCGATCAGCTGGCACTGCGCTGAAACTTAACGCACTCTGCAGCGTCCGTAGCTCCACCAGGTGCCGCAGGCCTTTGAGGAGGACTCGGCCCACAGTGGGGACCATCGTCCTTAAAGGTGGGTGAAAGTATTCACAGCTGATATCAAAGCCGATCTCAAGAAATGCAGAACTGGGCGTTCCAATACAGTTATTCCAGGGATTCTTGAGCCACTGGAACCACCTGGCCCAGCTCAGATAACCAGTCATAACTGCAGTCAGTGGCTATGTTCTTGGTGAGGGCAGTGAACTTGCTATGACGTGCAACATCATTTATGTTGGCCAGAAGGCCCACCAGAGAAGACCCGTGCCGTCAGAAAGTCACTGGCCCTGGAGATGGTTCTCACTGGTAATCGGATCTCAGCCCAGGACGCCAAGAAAGCAGATCTTGTGAACAAAATTCTCCCTGTTGAAAGTGGGTGAAGTAGTCATTCAGTGAGCAGAAGAAAAAAAAAATGCCAGCTATTCTAAAGTCGTAGCCTCCATGGTCAAAGAATCTGTAAACACAACTTTTGAAATGACACTAGCAGAGAGAAATAAATTGGAGAAGAAACTCTTCTACTCCACTTTTGCTACTGATGACCGTAGAGAAGGGATGGCTGCATTTGTGAAGAGGGAGGCCAACTTCAGAGACCAGTAAGAACTGGCTGCCTTTGCCTCAGAGCTTCAGTACATATAGTTTCTCATCTTAGAAGCAAATAGATCCTTCTCTGTCAAGGGCAGTAGGCTGACACACCGTTTCTCCGACGGGGATACAGAGGCACCCTCGTGGGCAGCAGGCATGTTGGCGCTCTGGGATGGAATGACTTCATCAGATCACACAGTGCCTTCATTCTGGAGGTTGAACGTTGTCATTTTCTTAAACTTTTGTCATAAGTGACAACGTTTAAACGAACCATAAGTCCTGAAGATAAATCCATCACCCCCTCACACGCCAGTGCAACACTATTAACAGGGATAGATTTTCTAGAGACCCACACTCACAGATTCAGGGTTCAGTTCTTTTTGACATAAGTGGTACTCCATGTACACACATCTGCCCCACAAATGCAGCCTATCCTCTTGCTTACTAGTGTTCTTTATTGCAATAAGACACACACTGACCATTTGGAGGTGTCCCCTTCTGTCGTATTAAGTACGTTCACAGGCTTGTACAATCATCCTCACTGCCCAGCTCCACAGTCTTCTTCCCAAACCCAAACTCTGACAACCACCCCTACCCCACCAAAAAAAAAAAAGATAAGGCAAAACCTCTGCAAATAACAGTGCAACCTCTCCTGCTGCCCCTCTGTTAGGTTTTCAAGATAATGGGGGAGGTTTAATGAGGAAACAACTTAGAAGATTTTATCATATTGGTTTAATAAAATTTTTGTGAAGGTGTCCTGTGTGAATCAGAGCTAGACTGAGCACTTCCTGATTCCCAGTGAGTGGACACCCATGTAAACCATACCCACTCTAAGATCCTATGAGTCAAACATACTACCCCTTGATACCAAACAATTTAAGGTGTTTTGGCCACCAGAGGGATGTGTTCTGAGATCAGCATTTTCTATAATGATGTAGACATATTATCAAGGAAATCATATCATTTCTCTATCTCCCAGTGAAACTGTAAACTTTTAGATGAACATACAAAAATAATTTCAGATTTGAATGTCCTCATCTCCCCAACTGTAGTAAGGTCACTTCTCCTCAAGAATTTCAAGGTTTTCACTAGACTTAATTTTTACCAGAAAGAGCCAGGCCAAGAATTCACAGCCTCAAGCCTCACAGTGTCTCTAAGGTATCATTCTGAGATAGAACTCTTCATCCAAAGCCAGCAACCCATACCTGTTAATCAATCTATCATGGGTGGAACCAGAACACCAGTGTTCACAATAGATAATACCGATACTTGTGCAACATCTAGAGACGACTCCTTCTATATTACACTCACAGAAAATGTCCCAAAATAGACTTGCTTGAGTTCCAAAGTTAGCAGTTAGTCACAATTAGTAACTTAATCATACAGCAATTGTATTAACAATCAGCACCGCCACTTTCTCCTGAGATACACAAACTAAAAGTTTTAATTTTGACCTCTGCAGTTTTGTTCGAAACTCTTGAACACTTTTCCTGAGTGTGATCTATCTTCTAATGAATCCTTTTCTCAGAGTCTTGGTCATGCTCTCCACAATCAAAGACTCCCATTGTGGTCCTCTCCCCTGATTTAACCAAAATGTTTGTCAAATCCTTAGTGAGTAATGAGATTCCCACTTTTGTCAGAAGGAACTCAGCTCATGTAAATGACTTAGGGGTAATGTTAGATGTGTGTCCCCTAATTCTACCCACCAAAGTACATTTGAACTCCAGATAGCATAACTTGCCACGTTTTTATTTTTAATCATTTTTTTTCAACAACAGCCAATAACAGAGATACATAAACTGAATCCAGATTAACGTTAAGGAATTATAAGAGCAGATGCAAAAATGGAATCTCTTGACATGACAACAGTTTCCTGACATTTCCTATGTCAATTTTCACTCCTTCATCTTCAAGATAGAAGTAATAGTAATATCTCAAAAATACATTGTAGAAAAAATATATAAACATTGACATATACATAGTAAAAAATAAATAAGCTAGTGTGTATAAATTAGAGAAATGCCTGGTATAGCAAAGTGTTTGATAAATAGTTCCTATAATTATAATTATCAAAATAATAATAAGAGGGAAATAAGGTAAGAAAGTTGTAGAAATACAAATTCTGTGGGACATCTGATCATAGGGCACCTTGTCCTGAGCTCATTATGTTAGACATGTAATTCTAGATTCATGTAATTAGGCTTATGGAATTTATACTTTATCTGTATAATGGCATTCATTATTCAACTGAGGATATTAAAAGGCCTGGATACTTTAGTAAATCTTTTTCTGAGAGTAAGTATATAATAAAGCTTATTTTTTTCAGAACAAGTACAAGTAGAAACTTCAAAATAAGCAAAATTTTCTCTATGTGTTTTATACTATATTTTTGTGGAAAAGTATATTTAGATACATGTAAAGAAGTTGATATGTGGAGAATTTCTGTGGATGAAAAAATCAAGAAAAGCACACGCTGGTGGAATAGCAGTTAGTTTCGCTGCCTCCAGCCAAGCACAATCCACATAAATCCTAAGGACCCCAGGGCAACAACCAAAATGTACAACTAAAATAAACTAAAATAAACAAACAAATAAAAATGCTTCTTCCTCCTTTCTCTACCTGCCTGGCTTGCCGCTCTGCCTTCATTCCTGCCTATGCCCTTCCTTTAATAAATAAAGAAAATACGTTAAAATATTAACATATTTTAAATATTCATTATACTACTATTTCAACTTTTCTTATGAGTGAAATGTTTCCATAAAAAACAGTGGATAAATATGATAAAAATTTAAAGTATATCTTAGGATTACTAAAAATTCAGACTGACATACATGGGTTCTATACCAGTAATAGTGTACACTGCATTGATATTATAATAACCTTTAGGTACTGTCAAACCTTAAAACATGCCTCCTGAAACATCAAAAATTAATGATACATAAATTTAAAAATAAATTTCATGTTTACTTACTTAACAGTTTGAATATTAAAGAACTGGAAACCTCAAGTCTCTAGCAAAGAGCAAGAGAAATTATGGTTTATTCATACAATAGATTACATTACATATTCATTAACTAAGAATGAAGAAGCACTTTATGTGTGAGATGGCAAGGATGTTAATACATATTGTTAAATGAAAAAAGAATAGTGTATACTATTATTTGCCCAAGAAAAAAAAATCTATATACACAATTCTTATGTGTATTTTAATAGTTCAAGGAGGTTATCCTAGACATGGGTAAATCGGAAGGGAATGAGGCACTGAGAAAAAGGAGGGAGCAGAAGACTTTTGGAATACATACCCCAGAAAGTTCTTGAATTTTATGTTTTCACTGTATCACTTATCTTTAAAATAAAGACAATGAACATTTTTAAATTAACATTTATAATAAAAATAAACAGTAAAATAAGATAGGTGAGTAATATATTTTAATCTATACTTGGAAAAGTTACAAAGTTAATATGAAACAAATATACAAACAAGTATCAGGATGCCACAAAACTAGCAAAACCCATTCTTTTCACAGTAAAGGTGAACAAGTGACAATTAAGAGAAACTGGAACGGTGATGACAAGTCCCAGTGAAGTAAAACCACCAAAATCCTTGTCCATTCTTTGAGACCTCAAGATGTTCTTGAGAAATGCAAGGATTTCCTTCAAGTGCAACGGAACTGCTCAGACGGATCATCTGAACTTTCACAGTCTGTATCACAACATAGCCCATGGCTGGCTCTGCCTAGAGAACATGAACTCAAAAAGCAGTTCCAAGACCACCAGGACCCTTCCATAATGTTAACCCCAAGTCCCACCTTTTTTTTTAAAAAAAAATTTCAATATATAATAAAGTTGTATTAAGCTTTTTATTTTTATTGAACATTACATTGTAAAATTATATAGATTTAAGGTGTATGTTTTCATAAATCAACATCTTTAATCCTAGAATTGGAGTATTATTTCTTGGAAAAAAATTTAAAAGGCCACTACAAATGATCTATTCAATATGAGTAATAGAATAGAATAAGAATAAATCATCACTGTCATAAAATGGGTTTGTCTTGAGTTCATGAGTAGGCAAAACATTCTTAGAAAATTTGCAGAAATTCAGTAGTTAACCCTTCTCATTAACAAGTATGTGTATGTCAGGTTTCACATAAGAACTGAGCAATTATGGATGCTTTCAGTCAAATGTTATCAAAATTTCAATCCAAATGAAGAGCAGCTTCTCATTTCCTCATGTATAGCATGAATTCTTAGTCTCCAGACAAAACAAAATGTCCCAAAAGGAGATGAAAAAGTAAATGTCAAAGCTTCTTAAATTCCTGACAAGCCTGGTTTCCCTCCTTGGGCTTCGAAGATTAGAAGCATTTGAATTCTTGAAGAGAAAGTTTGTTACAAGATATCCCTTTCAATCTGGCTTTTGTTGAGAAAGGGGAATACTTCCTTAACCACAAAGCTTTTGCAACTCCAGCATTGACTTCTTATAACTATTGAGTGGCAATGCAACAAAAGGCTGTAGAATTAGGAAGAACGGATACCACTTCCTGTTTACCTTGCAATGTCAGAAATGTTCTGCTACATGGATTAATAATAAAAGATGATGACTGTTCTTCATATATTTATACAGATAATTTAAAATGTTTCAGAGAGTGGGTCATTCTCTTCTTATTTATTGACCCCTACATTGTTCAATTAGAAAATTCCTTTCAGAAAACCCAAAGCATTGTTGGGGTAAAGGGAATGCAACAGCATGCACCAAGAAATTATATATTCATATCATTTAAATATCACATAAGCCATTAAAAAGGTACTTTATTATTATGTTTGTTTGGGTGTATGGAAGCTAATGAATACGGGAGGTGAGAGGAGGTGATGAGGCACATTTGCTATGTCATTTATAAGTGGCTGGACCAACATTTGAATCCAGCTACACATAGTGCTAAAAACATGTTCTTTTGACTCTACCAGAGATCATAATTTGACAGCCTAAGGTCCAAATATGGTCCACAAACTATCTTGTTTGACCTTCATAATGATATGGAAAAAATAGAATTATTGTAAAAGGGAGATTTCATATAATAACTAAAAGAGATTAAATTTCTCTTTGTCAACAATCTGGATTTATTAGTGACTGTGCTAATTAGCTGGGGCATAGCTTCACCACAGACGCTCCGATTTCTTTTACATCCCTTTTATTGTTAAGAGATAAATGGTTGCAGGGTTGTTTTGGTTTTTTATGTTTTTTTAACTTATTGTTATAAACTGAATCGTGCCACCCCCTGCCCCAATTGACATGTTGAATCCCTAACATCTAATGTGACTATATTTGGAATGAGACCCTTTGGGAGGTTGTTGAAGTCATATGAGTGAGTCCCTAATCTGACAGGACAAGTGTCCTTATGTAAGGAGGAAGAGATCACTCTCTCCCTGCATTGCACAGAGGAGAGACTACATAAGGAGACAGCAAGAAGGCAGCCATCTGCAAGTCAGAAAGAGAAGCCTCATTAAAAACTGCTGGCATCTTGATCTTGAATTGGTAGCCTCCAGAACTGTGAAAAAACAAATGTTTGTTACTAAGCCATCCAATGTATGGTGTTTTGTTATGGCAGCCTGAACAAACTTATTCATTCAGATTTAGCTCTCTGATTCAAACAAATATAACATTTTAGATTCTGCTTTGATTCAAATTTCTTTAAAATTTTTTACTCATTCACCTCCTTCCTTCTTTCCTCTGTCAGACACAATCTTGATTAATAAGGAAATAAAAACGTTTGAGTTCAAATATTTGCTTTAATCCAATTCTGGTTAATATTTTGAGTATTACAACTCTATTGTCTTAAAATTCATCTATTGGCAATAACCCTTAGTCTTAACTACTTGAGGATATTTCTATCTTAAGATAGTTCCATTCTTATCCAGTTACGTAGTGTCAGCCTTTATGTTGGTTCCCAATGACTTTTAACTCCTGGTATTCATACCTTTATGCAATCCCCTCCTCTCTGAATGCAGCTGGACTTAATGACTCATTTCTAACAAAATATGGCAGAAGTAATAAAATGTCACTTCAGATTAGGTTATAAAAAGACTGTGGCTGCCATTTTGGATACTTCTGTCTTTTTCCCATTTAGCTCACTTATCTATGGAGAAACCAAATGTCACACTATAAGGCTGCCATGTGGAGAGGCTCATGTGAGTAAGCTTAGAAGCAAATCCTTGTGTTTCATTTGAGCCTTGAGATCACTGAAGCCTTGACCAAGAGTTTGACTGCCACCTTGTGAGAGATCTTACAAGAGGCTCTCTGTTAAGTTGCTCCCAGACATCTCACCCACAGAAACTATAAGATAATAAATAATTGTTACTTTAGGTCACTAAGTTTGGGGATAATTTGTTAGGCAATAACAGATAACTAATACAAGTTACAGGTATTAAAGCCACAATTTAAATGAACTGCTATCATACCTGATACATTCTTTGAAATACAGTAAGTCCTTTGTGTAAAGAAGAGAAACAACAGAGTGGATATTTAATAATGTATGATAAATAATTGGAAACTTCATTTCAGTCATTCAATAACCAAATAATTACACTTTAAAATAATGAAAGATTTACAATGACTCATCAAAAGATGAAATATTGTTTAACATTGCAAGTTTAGCATATTTTTAAACTCTATGTAAAAATCATTTTATGATACAAATGTATTAAGAATCTCTGTATTTATACAAGCAACATCACTAGTCCCCAATTCTGTCAGATAATAAATGGTTTACTTAAGTAGAAATTTAGTTTGTAGGTCTAAATTTTATTTCAGTGGTAATTCCTCTCCAATCAATGCCTGAAACAGTACTTGCTTTAAAGAATGAGGCATGAGTGCCCTCTTGTGATAGAATAGGTGTTTAAATGTATTTGTAAATATTTTTCAGTTGCATATAAAAAAATCTGAACCAATCATTTCACAAACACAAAATGCCCTCTATTGCTAGACCAAGGTACATTAACACTTTTAAGTACAGAAAAGAACAAACACCTGAAGAACTTGGTAAATGTTAAGACACTAGGAATAAATGACACTAAAATACTATCCCTTCAATTGTTCTGATAGCTCCAACAAAAGCTGAATAAAACAGGATCTTTGAACTGATAATACTCAACTATCTCAAAAATGCTCTCTATTACTGCTTGAAAACATAGACAAGCTCCCAGAACAAGAGGAAGTCTCAAAACCAAGCAGCTAAGCTATGGTATGCTCCCACACTCTAGCTCCCATTGCATGAGGAATCTGCTTTCCAAGAGTCACTTGTTTCATCTTGAACCTCCTTATGTCAATTGTACATGCATGCAATATGCAAAATAATGATTTATTAAAATAACATCTTATTAAATGAAAGAAAACTTGGCTAATGCTTTGGAATGACTTCAGAAAAGGTAACTTGGAAAAAATTTTTGAAATTGTATGGGGCAAGAAAACAAAACTGATAATAGAGGTCATAAAAATCTAGAATTCTAAATTCAATAGTTATCATCAGCCATTATCACACTACTTAAAACATCAGCATATTACTTTAAAATATTTTAATAAAGTTTTAATACCAAAAGTTCATCATTTCTATCTTATCTTATAAAATATCATAAAATATTTTAGATGGATATTATCTTTTTGAATGATGCTCAATTTTAATCAACTTTTTTGATTCCCTGAGTCTGAAGAGTGCATATTTACTCCAACTAACCATATGTAACATATATGCTTAGATAAAAATTTGTATGGAATGTGGATATGGCCAAATTCTAAAATGACTTTGGGTCTATGTGACCTGAATATGGTAAGTCTGTCTTTAATTAAAAGTCAAAGCATAACATTTGGCATTGACATCTGGGAATATGTATATGATCTTTTAACTCCACACTGCTTTTGCATTGCTGACATCTATATTTGTTATAAAAGGTTTATGCAGACAACAATTCCCTAGAATCCTCAAAAAAAGAGGTCATTCCACACCCATTTTAAATAAACCCAAGTGACAGTATAACTGCAAATCTGAACACAGTTTTTCATGGGGACATGATCAACTACAGTATCAGATAAGAGGGCTTCCACCTTATTTTTCAATGATTCTTAATTATGCAGGAAATTATAAATCCAACTAACGCAAATTAATGTAAATATCCTATGTTTCTCTAAATTACAACACATACTTTAAAATTTTTGAGCATCTATTCATCTACTCTATGCTCCTTCTGCACTTTTTTTGAGCTTACCCAGGAATCTCAGTACCTGTCATAGTATAGATTTTGACATATAAATTTTTTACATTGGATTCCATTAGAGTGTAATTACTAAAATACCATAACACATGTATTCACACATTATTTAAGCAATAAGTATTCATCATGCTTGAATACATAAACATATACTGTGTGCCAGCTTCTGTTCTTAGTCAAATCAAGAATAAAACAAAAATCCCTGGCTTTCTAGAGTTTATAGTTTGGTAGAGTAACATTAAAAAACTAACAAGAGGGTGGGAAGGGGACAGAAAGAAAAGAGGGGGAAAGTTGGTAGTGAAACAAGAAACTAGAGAAACTTCATTTTTTGCTGGGCTATTCTTGTAACCATGTATGTTTAGGGTGGGATCTCTACTCTCCTAACCACTTATGTTTAGGGTGTGACCACTACTTCTGTAACCACTTACAAAAACAACACTAAGTTATAAATACTCTGCACTATCTAGGTTCAGGATGATTCGAGGCTGTTTTACTCCATACCGTCACCAGCTAATAGGCTAATAAACTCCTCCTAAATTCTCTTTAACTCTAGTATAGCTCTCTGATCTCGTTGGTTACTTTGGAACAGTAGTAAAGAACACTAAAGCTCTGATGATGGGTGCAGCGTGAAATATTCATAGACTGAGATGCAATTTCAATATCCTAAAGTGAATATAACATTATAAACAAAAGAAATAATAAATTCATTTAAAATAATATATTAATTTTAAAAAAAACTAATAAACAGGGGTGGCCCCTTGTCTCAGGCAGCTAAGACACTGGTATGCAAACCATGTAAAGCCCAAGGACCCAGGTTTGAGACCCAGGGTCAGAGTAAAAAAACAAAATGAACAACTAAATAAATGAAGATGTTTCTTCCTCTTCTTCCTTCTTTTCTTCCTTACATGTGTCTTCCTCTCTTCCCCTCCTCAAAAAAAAATAAAAATAAAAATAAGCATAAAACAGTGTGTTAGAAGGCAATACATGCTATAGAAAAAAATAAAGGAAAAAAATAGATGGGGAGAGTTGGGTCAGAGTTGTAATTCTAACTTAAGCTGGCCAGGGAAAACTACACTTTGAAAGTGTGGACATTTAGGTCAGGACCTATAGGAGATAAGAGAATGAGTCAGGAATAAATGTAAGGGAAAAGAAATCCATGCCATAAGGAGCATACCCTGGCAAGACCTATTCATAAAGCAGCTTCACTTATAAGAAGAGTGACAATATAATTTATATACAAAGTAAGACAGATGTAGCATGAACTTCAGCAACAATCAAACTACAATTTTTTTAAATGCAATAATTCTGGTTTCAGCATTTCTTTCTATTTAAGAAAACAAAAACAAAAACCTATTTTGTTCCCTGAAGTCATGAAAACAATGTGTTGATGTTTTTTCATAAATTATGATACCATGATTTAGGGGGAACAGTCCTGGATTCCATACATAAATCTCCAGCTATAGTGCCATCCTGGTTGCTCAGGTACTAAGCTGCTGGCTGAGGAGGAGATCATGTAAAGCACAAAGACTGGGTTTCAAGGCCAGACAGTACATCAAAATAAATAAACAAATAAATAAAAATGCTTCCTCTTCTTTCCTTTCTTCAAAACTGCTTCATCCCCCTCTCCCTTCCTTCCTCTCTTAGGAAAAAACAAAAATATTCCAATTGTAACCTGCTCAGCCCCATGTTTCATATTAGTGGCAATAACAGAGAGAAATACAGGAGTCCAAGTGAAAATATTTGTACATTTTCATCTGACAGGCTTGTTGTTTTTTTGCTTTTGTTTTTTTAATCAGTACCTACAGTTTTGTCAAGTTCAGCTCCAGTAAGTGAAAAAAAGGAAGAATTCTTAAACCTCACTTTCTGGGGTTTTTGTTTCATTTGGTGGGGGGGTTTTGTTGTTGCTGTTTATGCCCTAGTCATTTTTATCTCTAGGCTACTACTTGGCACAGTTACAAATTCACCAGGTTTATCTTTTAAAGCCACAGCTTTAAGCGAACAGATAACTCATGATACATTCTTTAAAAATACAATAAGCACTAAGCTCTTGTCAGAGAGCAAGGACAAGCGTGCCCTTTGAAAAACATTTCTGTAGGAGTGGGGAGATAGTTCAATCACTGATTCACTGAATAATCTTACTTAAATCACTTCCTTTTCTGCATCTGTCTTTCCCTTTTCTTTCTTTTTTTTAAATTCTAATTGCTTTTAAATCTCAGTGAAGGTTTAAATTACAATAGTAGCCACTGGAAAGAAAAAGTGTATAAAGCTTTTTCTTGTTGACAGTTTTAATTTTGACTTTCTTTGCTCAGTTTTTTAGTTATAATGTTTATGGAAGTGGAAATAATAATAGGTGACTTACTGACTGCGTAATATTGTTAAATATACGTTAAAGGACTTTGACTAATCTAAAATATTATATGTCATCATAATTAATCACTTACTGATTACTATAATGAAAACAACATGACATGTTTATTGGAAACTGAGACAGCATACACAAAAGAAAATAAAACCTGGATATCTGCCCTACTCATGGAATAAGATTAGAACTGAATGAAAAACATATGTGTTACAGAAATATATGCAAATATTAACATTATCTTAAGTCAGAAACATAGGAAAGAGTTCAGCTGGAAAAGTACAGAGTGCTGAGTTTTTGGAGATGACCTACTGATTACACAAAAGTTTGCTGGGAACAGTCTCTGACAGGCAATATGAATCTTATAAAAGATAAGGCAGCAAGTAATAGAAAACAAGGAATAACAGGGAAGAGGGAATAAGGAAAGTAATTTTACAGGTCACACTAGAGATACAACAAAAACATAATAATGAGAACTTCATCATTTGAAGGAGAGAGATTTAGTTGTGGCCACATTTAACTTAGCTTGACAAAGTAGCCACGAAACTGTAATCAGAGTCTCAGGGTGTTTTTGATCATTGAGTTGGAAATGCATAATCAGATAGAGGCATTCAAGAAATTTTTTTCCAGGTAAGTGTTAATTATTGAAAATTTCTCTTGGTGTACCTGGGTCAAATTAAGTAAGACTGAAATAAAATTTTAGCTGTAACCTTTTAATAACATATAATAAGATCAATCATTATAGAGACTTATCTTTCCTTTCATATATTTTATAAAAAACCAAGCCTCTGCTTGGATAGACATAGCTTCCCATTGGCCCTTGTGCCCGTTATCTACTCTTCCTTCTGGACCCCATCCCATTTGGTCATGCTCTTTCCTTCCAGATGTCCATTTTAGCTTTTGGCTCATCATTCCTTTTGAACTTCACATATTATTTCTTGCTTTTCAAAATCAGCTAGCAACTGTGAAACAAAAGTTGTTCCAAACCTCATCTGGTTTGGAACTTCTGACTTGATATGATCAACATCCTCTTTCTGGGAAGAAATGAACTTTTTTGATAAAATGCTTAAGCAATTTTCATATAAATTTTAATAAAATTAAGACTTGTTCTAGGAAAGTTAGGTTAAGTAAGAACTGATATGAATTCAACCAAGAAGTTGTTGGTGATGAGCATAGCTTCTGTGGCAGCATAAAGCAGCCAAACTACTACTGGGTTGAGGAATAAAGAAGTAAAGAATTATAGATCATGAGTATACATGACTGTTTCGAGAAATGTGGCTGACAAAGACAAAAGAAAGATGAGGTGGCAACTGGTTTTCGAGGATGATGGACAGCTAATCATGCTTATATGTTGAAGGGAAAGGAGGATTATGACTCGATAGGCATTGACTTTGTCTCACAATAGTGTTTGAAGATCTCTCAGAGCACAAATAAGAATGTGCTCTGATTTCTTTCTTTAGGTAATCACAAAGAATTTAGAGATGAAGAAAAAAATTATTACCTAGTATTAGAGAAAATTTATAATATAGGACAAGGTTTCCTACATTTATAAGCTTACTAGACTTATCTAAGAATCTTGATTAAAAATCAGGATTCCAGGGCACTGCGTCAGACCCACTGAACCAGACTGTCTAAGCGATAAGTCTGGATGGAAATCTGCAGTTTTACAAGTATCTTATGAATAAGCAAGATTAGAGGGGGGAAATGGTATAATGGTGGTAAGCACAGGCTCTAGAATCAGAAATATCTAAGTTCAAACCTTCTCCATCATTATATGACCTTGTAAGAATCAATCTGCTTTCCCCAGTGGTTCTTATATAGATAGAATGAGATAATACATGAAAAATTCCTGGTAGAGATAAATGCTCAATTTATATTTAGTATCTTTATTTTTTAAAAAAGACTTCTTTAAACCCATTTAGCTGAAAGTGAAAGTCTAGTGATCTCTAAGTGAACTAATTTCTTTTTTAAATATTAGTCCATAATAGTCCAAAGTTTATATAATCATTCTCTTCTATCAAATCCCCAATGGAAGTGAATTTTGAGTTAGCCTGAGGGACCTTTTGTCCTTGCAGAACAATTGCAATAAAACTGCTACATTATTACTAACTAAATTATTAATAATATTTCTTCTTCATGATCTGTGAGATTGTTGAATATTTCCAACTCCTGTACGTTAACTTACTAAACTATTGTTTTTACTTTAGCAACATTTCATGTATTCTGATATCGCCATAAAATGGCCTTCCAACAGCTAAGCCAGCTGGAAAGACAGAACTGCACAGGTTTGTATTAGAGGAAAGCAGTGAATTTGAGGAATGATACATTGTCCTCTAAGGAATATGAATTAAAGACCAGAGTTTAACTTGCAGGATGTGAAAACAAAGTAACAGTCAAAAAAAATCCATTAATCCAGACTCTAGAAACCAGTATAAATAAGAGAAAATAAATGTAAGTAAGATCTTTTTTAAAAGCTAGACCATCAAACCAGACAGACATCAGGAATTAAGCAAAGCCCTAAACAGAGAACAAAGTATAATACACAAAGTTGAGATAAAAGATGGAGCTAAGTAGGTAGAGTTAATTGAATCAATGGGATATCTTTGGCCTAAGGCCACCTTGTTGAATTTAAAGGAGATTCAGCCTAGGGAGCAATGCTGGATCTAACAAAGAAGCTTAGGGCTTCAGGGTGTTTTTAAATATCAGAATCGATCTGAATTTTGGATTTGATTTTCCTTTTATTTATTTATGTAGCTAAAATGTCTGCATTCCTTTAACTTAATAGAGAGGAATTAATCTGGTCATTTCACTAGATTCAGTTTTATTTTGAACAGGCTTTGATCTGGATTCAGTCTTAGATTAAAATGTGTGCCACAGGCAAGTTTGTATATCTCAACATTCAGGGACCATGAAGACAGTATGGCAGAGGATCAAAACAAGATAAGAAGGATAGGAAATGTGAAGCAACCTGGGAAAGGAAACAGAAATAAACATATAAAAGCATAGGAAGGATGTTGATTTACCATAATGCACATTTAAACCTACATCATATTATGATGCAATGTTCTTTCAATAAAATTTTTAAATAAATTAATAAAGTGAATTAAACTTTAAAAAATGGTGGTAAAATCAGCTCCAGACCAGATTACTCCTGTACAGCCATTTTGAAATCTAGGGAGGAAAGCTTCTGAGGGAGATGAGGGAGGCAGGAATCAGTGAGACTGTGGTAGAAGACAGATTCAAAAAATCACATACCTAAAGAGGTCTCCAATAATCTAAAGACTGGAATCACTGAAAAACAGTTAACATGATACCTTCCTTCTGCCCAGAATGTTCTCAGAATATCTTTATTACTTACTCTCTTAATTCCTTCAGACCTTAATCAAATGTATCCTCATGGCAAAGACTTCCCTGGTCATTCTAGCTAAAGTTCCTAGTAAAGTCACCTTCACAGACAGACAAATTAAAACACAGAAACATACAAAGACACACTCCCCATTTCCTTCCTCAGCTGTCTAGTTTTTATTTTTAGTTATTTTCATTATATATCATATATTTTACTTATTTACCTTTTTATACTTGCCTTTAAAATCCATGATAGATTTTTGTCTGCTGTTTCACTGCTAGACTCCCCACAGCTAGAACAATGTTTGGCACATATTATTAGATAATGCATAACAATTATGTGTTACAATACATAATGGAAATTCTGTTGGCTAATTATGAAGATAACTTGCAAAATGTAATTAGAAGTATAGAACACAATTTATGCATCAATTTTGGGCAAGGGAAGATGAATGGATAGCTCTGATTCAATAAAAAATAACAATCTTAGAATTGAAATGGGATCTTAAAATAATGTCTTAGAAAACATCATTGTTATGAGATGAATGTTTATGTTTGCCTAAAGCATATGTTGAAGTCCAAGTCCTCAATGTAATGGTATTAAGAGATGGGATCTTTGAGAGGAACTTAGGTTTAGATGAGGTCATGAGGATAGAATACCCATGATGATTAGTGTCCTTATAAGAACAAGAAGAGACAACAGGGCTTCCTTTCTCTGCAATATGAGACTATAGTAAGAAGGCAGCCATCTATAAGCCAGGAAGAGGGCTGCCACCAGAACTGAATCTGCCAGTACATTGATTTTGGACCTCATAACCTCCACAACTGTTAAATATAAATATCTGTTGTTTAAGCCACCAAGGCTAATGTATTTTGTTATAGCAACCCAAGCTAAGAAAACTGTAAAGCCTATTAATAGAAGACTAGCCAAACAGATTATAGGATTCTGGCAGCAGCAGAGGGGGTGGAACTGCAGGAAGAACTGGCTCTCTGAGGGATCAGGAAAGTGGTGGAGAACCCGCCCAGAGGGAGGAGGACACAGAGCCCGGGGAGCAGGTCTAGGAGCAGGGTGGAAGGAGGACCAGTGACCTTGTGATTTGAACAGGAGGCCTAGTGAGAAAATTACATGAGAGCTGCCATAACTAGAAGGCAGTTAAAGATATCACCGACCACAACCCACTCCCACCATATTGCCCGGAAGCCACAGGACTCACCCACTGGAAATCCAGTCCTCCAGTTTAAAGAAGAGAGTCTTGCAGAAGAAGAAAAAGTCCACACTAACCACTGTAGCCACCTTGTGGATGGAGGTGAAACTGCAGCCCGATTACTGATTGGGGCCAACACCAAGGTAGTCATTGCGGTTGGGAACTGGGACACAAATTCCAACCCCATAGATTGAACTCTTGGGTCCCAACACAGGATCAACCTAGAACATCAACAAATCCAACTAGTGGTGATGTCACAAAATTCAAGAAATCAGTGTCCAAAGCAAGATCCAGGCTTACTCAATGGAAGTTAACACCATACAAAAGGCCATCACTGTAGGAAAGCCTAATCCACAGAAAAATAAACAGAATGCCAAACAGAGCAAAGACACATAGAAATACATGTGAATGATGGATCCAATAAAAAACCCAGGGGAAAATCTAAACACAACAGATATATGCAAGCTATCTAAAGATGAATTTAGAGCAAGAGTGGTGAACATACTTGTGGAAATCAAGAAAACAACAGAGGAAGAAAAAGAGAACACCAAAAGAAAGAATAAATGAAGAAGTTCAAAACAGATATCAAAGAAATAAAGAACACAATAGCTGACCTAAAGAATTCAATAGAGGAACTCAAGAATAGGACGGATGAAGCCTCTGACAGAATCATTGATCTAGAAGATAGGGCAAAGGAATGTACTCAAGCAAACCAGCAAAGAGAGAATTAGAAGAAATGAAGAGAGAATTTGAGACCTAAGGGATAAAATCAAAGAAACAACATTTGAATTATAGAATAGAGAAAAAAGGAAGCAGACACTTTATTTAAAGAAATGATAGCTGAAAATGTCCCCAACTTAAAGAATGAAGTGAGCCTCCAGATCCAGGAAGCTCAAAGAGTCCCTAATAATAGAAACCCAAGCAGACCTATACCTAGGCACATTGTCATCAAAATATCAAAAATAAAAGATAAAGAATCCTAAAAGCATCCAGAGAAAAATGAGTCACATACAAAGGAGTCCCCATAAAATTGTCAGTGGATTTGTCAGCTGAAATTCTACAGGCCAGGAGGGAATGGAATGATATATTCAAAAGACTGAAAGAAAAGAAATTTCAACCTAGGATACTATACCCAGTGAGATTATCATTCAGAACTGAAGGAATGATAAAAAGCTTTCCAATAAGCTAACGTTAAAGGAATTTACTGACACAAAATCAGTTCTACAAAAATACTAAAAGATGCCATATAAAGCGTAAAGAAACCCCGTTTAAAAATAGGTCTATTAGATCCAGTCATCTATGTTTATTAGAGATATTAGTTTGTAATTTTCTTTTTTAGTGACATCTCTGTCACCTTTTGGTATCAGTGATACTGGTCTTGTGAATAGCGTTGGAAGTGTTCCCTCCTTTTTCAATATTTTGGAAGAGTTTGAGAAGAATAGGTATTAATTCGTCTCTGAAGGTTTGGTGAAACTCATTGGAAAGTCATCTGGTCCTGGGTTTTTATTTTTAGGGAGACTTTTTATAACCTCTTCAATTTCTTTGTTCACGATTTTTCTATATTATCTTATTTAAGATAAGCCTATGATGTAAATTTTATTATCCCCATTTTATAGATGAGAAAACAGAAGCTAAGAAATCTGCTTAAAGTTATATAGTATATAAGTGTCAGAACCAAGTGTCAAATATATCTTTTATGCCCAGATCCTGTGTGCTTAGTATTTTATCTTATTTAGTTTTTGGTATTGATACTGATTTCTTTGGAAAGATAATGCTATCCGAAATTTTATTTTATTTTCATTACATGGAGTTTTCTTTTTAGTTACCTTATTCTTCTTGATAACTCCAATTTTTAACTTTTCCAAATTAAGGAACTGTGACTCAAGCTTACATTATGAATTTTATATATTCCATTATATTCATTTTAAAGTTTAATTGTTTTATAAATATCCAATATATTATACTCTCCTGAGTCTCTTTTGAAATAAGTAATGTGATTAAATTATGCTATTTTCTTGGCTGAAAAATGAAAAAATAAACTTAATTTAATTTTTTAAAAGAGAATTAAATACTTAGGAATACATTTAACAAAGAAAGTGAAAGACCTACGCAGTTAAAACTATGAGACACTGCTAAAAGAAATCGAAGACAAAAAATGAAAAGATACCTGTCCTTCTGGATGGGAGGAAATAACATTGTGAAAGTGACCAATATGTGCCTAAAGCAATATACAGATTTAATGCAATTCCTAACAAAATTCCAATGGCATTTTTCAAGAAAATAGAACAAAAATATTCTAACATTCAAATCACAAAAGACCCCAATAGCCAAAAGAGGCTTGAGAAAAATGAAGGTTTAACATTTCTGGATTTCAAACTATACTCAAAGCAACAATAATCAAATTAGTATGGTACTAGAATAGAAACAAACACACAGACCAGTAGAATAGAACTGAGATCCCAGAAATAAACATAAACATATATGGTCAGCTAATTTATGACAAAAGAGTTAAAAAGCATATAATAGAGGAAGGAAAGTCTTTAATAAACTGTGTTAGGGAAACTGGATAGTCACATGCAAAAGAATTAATTTAGGCCACTCTCTAACACCATAAACAAAAATAAATGCAAAATGGATTAAAGGCTTTATAGAATAAAACATAGGCAATATGTCCCATACTTATCCTTAGTGATATCTTTGGGGACTAAACTCTAGTGGCAAGGGAAATAAAAACAAAAAGAAATAACTGAGACTACATTAAACTAAAAACCTTCTACATGGCAAAAGAAACTATTATCAAAACAAAGTAACAGCTAATTTAATGGGAGAAGATATTTGTATATCACACATTGCAAAGGGGTTAATATCCAAGATATATGAAGACTCATATACCTCAACAACAACAAAAAAAAAAAAGGCAGAAGATCTCAATAGACACTTCTCCAAAGAAGACATTACAGATAGTCAACAAGTACATGAAAAAAATGTCCATAGTCACTTATTATTAGAAAAATGTAAATCAAAACCACAATGAGATATCACCTCAAACATGTCAAACATGTGAGAATGGTATATGTCAAAAAGACTAGAAAAAAACAAGCATTTGTGAGGATATGGACAAAAGGAAAAGAAACCCTTGTATGCTGTTGATGAAGTCACTTTGGAAAATAGTAAGAAGGGTCCTCAAAAAGTTAAAAATAGAACTAACATATGATCCTGGAATTCCACTTCTAGATATCTATCTAAAGAATGTGAAAACACTAATTTGAAAAGGTATGTGTTCCCCTGTTATTCATTGTAGCACTATTTACAATAACCAAGAAATGGAAACAACCTAAGTACCCATCAATAAATGAATGGATAAAGATGTGGTATATTTACAAAATGGAATATTTCTCAGCTTTAGTAATAGATGAAATCTTGCTATTTGTGACATGGATGGAACTATAGAGGAGTATGCTAAGTGAAATAAGTCAGAAGAAAAAAAACCACATATTAAAATTCATATGTGGAATATAAAGGGGAAAAAAAAGCAAATGAACAAAACAAAACAAAAAGTAACCCTTGGACTTTAACAGCAGAACTGAGATTACCAGAGAAGGAGAGGTGGGGGTGGGGGCAAAGGGCAGTAGGAATTCAAATGCCCACAGTAGAGGACTAGAAGAAAATTGGTGGTGGGTATGACGTAGTATATATTCGTTGAAGAGTGAATCTAAACAAATAAAACTTATATAGTGTTTGTAAATCAATTTCATCTCAACAAAAAATTTTTTTCACTTGTATCTCTGACCTCTCTGGACTCAGTGTTGACATTGGTTTGACTTCTTCCATGAAATATCAAATAGGCTTCTCAAATATGACTTATCCAAAACATAACATTTTATCCTTCCCCTCTCAAATCTGCTCCTTTCACACTCTTATCTCAGTAAAAACCACCTTTTTACTCATGTTCCAAATCTCAAAGCTATTCTTAATTGCTCTTTCCCTACCTCAACAAATTTGTGAGTATGTCCCATTGTTTCTACCAAATGATGGAACCTTTAATATGCCCACTTCTTAAGGTCTCTGCTCTTATCATCCCAGTCCCAAATTGCTTGGGACTATCAGCTATATGCTTAAAAGCTATATGCTAAACACACTGCCAAACATATGGTTGTTTTATTTAATTCTTACCGTAACCCTATGAGGTTAATATTAGTATCTTCATTTTAGAGATTAAAAAAAAGAAAATGGAGGCACTAAAGCAGTTCAGTAGATTTCCAAGGTCACACAGCTAGTAAATGATAAAGTCTGCTTTGATAACCAGCAGTCTGACTCTGTAGCCTACATTCTTGACTACTGGATTATACTACAGATGACAAACAGGGTACACAGTAAATTTCACTGAACAAACATTTATTAAGCAACTACTATCTTCAAATCACTGCCCTGGAGGTCAGAAATAGATGACTATGATAGAATTCATTCCTCAAAGAGCTTTTGGTCTTGTTAGCTAAGGCCAACAGTCATGAAAATAAATTACAATACTGTGTGATAGAACAAAAGGAAAATAACCAGCTCAAATTTCAGAAGTATTAGAGTGGAGGAAATGATTCCTCAGTTCTAGGGAAAATTTTCCAGGGAAGTTAAGTTATAATGTGAGCATTGAAGGAAGAATTTGCATTATCCATGCAACTAAAAAGAGTAGGGAATTTTCCAGCAGAGAACATGACATGCATATTTGGAATAGTTAGCCTGAAGAACAATAAGATAGAGTAGTTTAATATTATTGGAGTTAAATGAGAAGTAGGAGACAGTGAAAAAAACCTGGACATATAGACAATATTCTTCCCCCGAGTGTCTTTCACATTTAACACTTACCCAATTTTCATCACAAATTCTCTCAACTTTTTATCATCTCCTTGGGGCAGATGGTATACTTGACCTCACCTGGGACTACAGTTAATTTTCTTTACAGGTTGACTGGATAAAACAAATATCTTTATTGCCTATCTGGATTTCTGCATTCCTTTTATATATTATTAGTGTGGAGGCCACACCTTGGTTCTTGCTCCCACAGAGCCTGTGTTACTGAATAGTGATCAGATCTGTGTCTCCTACCCTGTAAATTTAATAGCTATAGAATGGCCTCCACACAAATAATGAAGAAATCCAGATAGGCAATAACAAAAATTTCACAACTCTAGAGATGACATATAAGAGAGAATTTACAGTAACCCCACATTCTTTAACATTTACTGAGGGAAATCATTTACAAGATAATGTAAGTCTATGTGTATATGCTCACAACTTATCAATGACAATACACCACGCCCACCACCAAATTTCCAAAAGCTCTTGACCCCTGTCCATTAGAGTCCCACTATCCCCTTGCTCCCACCCCCATCTGCTTCCCTGCTGGTAATTTCAGTTCTATTGTCAACTTTCAAGGGTTGGTTTTTGTTTTGTCTGTTCATTTGCTGTGTTTATTTGTAGTTCACAAATGAATCAGCTCATCCAGTATTTGCCTGTCTTATTCTGACTTATTTCACTTAGTATAATCCCCTCTGGTTCCATCTACGTTATTGCAACTGACAGGATTTCATCATTTTATTGCAGTGTAGTATTCCATTCTGTATATATATATTTTATTTTCTTTATCCACTCATCTGACAATGGGGACTTAGTTTCCAATTCTTGGCTACTGTAAATAATGCTGCAATAAACATAAGGGTGCATATATCGCTGCAAAATTAGTGAGGTGTTTGGGGTAGTTATTTTGTGGGGGGAAGGGGGGAGGTAAACACCCAGAAGTAAATAACCCCATATTTCTGACTTGGAAAACTGAACAACTACATTGGTGTCACCAAGATAATGAACACAGGTTGTATAACTAGTTTAAGAAAAATAAAATAAGTAAATTATGCACAATGTTCATGGTGAGTGTTGCAGAACCACATGTAACTGCTTACAAGGTAACTAATTCATCTACTCAACTGTGCTGCCTCTAAATGCATATACATGCTGGGAAAGTATGCTTGCCAGAGAGATATATGACTATATAGTCTAAGCTCAAAAATAAGTCTGGATGGATGATGAAAGTAGAGATTTTCAATTATTAGATACATATGTAATTATAGGCTGAATTGTGTCCCTCCCCAATATTCAAATACCAAGGTCCTAACAATGTGACTTTATTTGGAGACAAGGTCTTCAAAAAGGTAAGTAAATTAAAATGAAGTCATTAGAGTGGGTCGTAATCCAAAGTGACAGGTGTCCTTGTAAGAAGAGAAAATCTGAACACAAACATAAACAGAATTAATATGATGTAATGACAGGGAGAAGACAGCCTTCCAAAAGCCTAGAGGCCTGAAACCAATGCTTCCTTCCTATCTTTCAGAAGAAGCCAACACTGCCAATACCCTGATAGCCTCCAGAATTAAAAGAAAATAAATTTCTGTTGTTTAAATCTCCCAATCTGTGGTACTTAGTTACAGAAGCCCTAGCAAATTTTTATAGTTTGCTACAACCACCAACAAAGTAGTTGTAGCCAGTAAAAGTCATGAAGATGGCTTTTAATTTTTAAATACAGATTATAGAGAATTCAGTGAAGATGGCAATGAAAGCAACAGAGGTTTGGATCTCTCCGAATCTCACCATAAAAACATATAAAGCAAATAGGAACAATATAAAAAGCCATGAACAACATCTACAACAAAAGCAGATTGAAGGAAACCCTACAAATTCCAAAATTTGAATGTGTGGCATAAATATCAACAATTATATGAACTGGATATAACCAATATGCTACCAATAACAAGGGGAAGTGAAGAGTAGCAAAAGACAACTGATTGACCTGATAATAATTCAAAAAAAAAAAACCAAAACAATAGGTATTCACTGAAAAGTTCAAGGGGTCAATTTAAGAATAGCAACTGAAACTAGGAAAGGTTTTGGACACTCTAACATCAGAGGTCTATATTAAGATCTAAAAGGAAAAAAGAAGTCTTGGATATGGGATCTCTCAAACTAACCAGCTTAAGGATTGTCCCACACTGAGGAGAAAGAAACTTCTGAGAATAGATCAATTTAAGCATCACAGTGACTATAGATATAAAAGAAAGAAAAGACAGGTTAAAAAAATGGGGAGGGAACTAAAACCCAGAAGTTCAAAATATAATCCAACTTATTTTTAACACTTCACATACAAAAGAGGGAACTCTAGAACAAAGATATTAGAAAATCATTCTGCAACACACACCTTTTAAAAGGTCAAGTAGAGTAATATATAAAAATGAGCAGCAGCAATCAAGGTCAAATCCATATATTCAAAATTACTATTAAAAAAGGAGGGTAGTACTAGAATACCATCCCCATCGTTGAAAGCTCACAAGACAAATGAAAACTGTGACCTACTACTTCAAAATGAGTCAAAATATTATAAAGTATGAGAAAACAACAATCAGAAAAACTCTTAAACAAAGTGACAGAACTTAGTGAAGAATGACAGATAACCTCCCCTCTCCATTCCCTCTTGATTTCTTCGAGTCACCATCATCTCTCCAAAAGGAGCTTATATATATATACATCTGGTACCCCCCCAGCTTTTGCAGTTCCCACAGAATTTTAGCAAAAACAAAAGATGTTTGTTAAAGAAGAAGACTCACTAACACCTCTCACAGCTATAGATCCTGCCCTAGTGCCAAGGAAGTAAGCAAAAACACACTCTTCCCAGCTTCTCCTTGGATGGGGCCCATGTACATTTTAGTATCTGCCTGAGGTTTTGGTCTCTCATCAGTCTGCATCTAGGTGCTGTTTACAACCCTTCCTTTTGAGACACTGACAGATCTTAGCACAACCTCAAATACCAGGAGCCAGTACGAACAAAGAAGGTGACTTGGACAAGCATAGGTTTGAGAGAAAACCAGGAGTACGGGTCAAGCTGATTTAAAGGGTTCATCTCCCATATGCTGTATTAAACTGTATTAAAACTAAGAGAGGTGGTTGTTTAGGCTAATGCACAGAAACAACAAAGAATCAAGGAAAATGAAGAAACAAAGGAGTATGTCCAAAACAAAAATAAGATGAATCTCCAATTAAAAAAAAAACTTTTTAAAGGAAAAATGCAAGCAAAAATGAAGACAAGTAGACAGGGAGGCAAGAAAGAGAAGAAGAGGAAGCATTTCATTTTATTTTTATTTAGTTGTACAGATTGCTTGTTTTCCCCCAGGACCTGGGACTCAAACCCAGGGCTATCAATGAAATAGAGACAAGTGATTTGCCTGACAAGTCAAAATAATGATCACAGAGATGATGACTAAGGTCAAAAAAATGCATGAAAAAAGTCAGAAATTCAACAATAAGAAAAATATTAAAAGGTACCAAACATAACACACATAGCTAAATAACACAATAACTGAATTAAAAAAAATCAGCAGAAAGATTCAACAGCAGACTCAATCAAGAAGGAAAGAACAGCAAACTCACAGACAAAGCAATTAAATTCATACAATCAGAGCAGCAATAAGAGAAAGGAATGAAAGTGAGTGAAGGCAGCATAAGGAACAACATCAAACAGATAAATACATGCCTTTAGAGTTCCCAGAAAGGGGGAAGGAATAGAGAGAGGGTTTACTTAAAGAAGATTTACTTAAAGAAATAATCACTAAAAACATCTATAATCTGGCTAAATAGACACTCAGATCCAGGCAATCCATAAAGTAACAAAAAGATGAATCTAAAGAGATAGATACTAAGATACATTATAACTGAAAGGTCCAAAATGAAATACAAGAAGGGAATCTTAAAATCATCAAGAGAAAAACAACTTTTTATTTACAAGGCAATTCCCATTACTCTATGTAGATTTTTCAGCAAAAACTTCACGTCATATGGAAATAAGATGATGTGTTGAAATTACTGAAATTTAAAAGAAGAATTTAAAAGAAATTTAAAAGCAGAACAGCTTTACAAGAAATGTTAGAGAGATTTCTTCAAGCTGAAACAAAAGGATGCTAATTAGTAACAGTAAAACATAGAAATGTATAAAACTCACAGATAAAGGTACATATTACTTGAATTCAGAATATTCTAACATAATGGTGATAGGTAAATCACTTATAAATCTATTATGAAGATTAAAAGAATTAAAATAATTATTAAAAGTGTTGTAAATACATAATGTAAAAATATGTAAATTGAACATCGAAGTAATAAAATTGGTTTACGGAAGTAAAATTGTAGAGCCCTAAGTATGAGGGAATTAAAGTTGTTGTCAGTTTAAAATAGATTGTTATAAATAAAAGATGATTTATATAAGTCCCATCATAACCACAAAGCAAAAAATGTTTAATAGATACACACAAAAAAGAACAGAATCACAGCATACACACTACAGAAAACTGTCAAATCACAGAGAAAAAGAGCAAGAGGAAAAGAACCAAAGGAATTATAAAACAACCAGAAATAAATTAACAAAATGACAATAATCAGTCTATTGTCAATCTATATAACTAGTAATAATTACTCTAAATGTTAATGAACTACATTCTCCAATCAAAACACATAAAGTGGTTGAATGAATTAAAAAAACAACACAGGGGTTGCAGGCAATTTTACTTCCAGCTGAGGAGCAGAGGAGAATGAGAACCAGCCCCAACACCCAAAGAAGCTATAGTTACTGTGTGTGGGAAATGTACAGAAGACCAACCTGGGAAAAGCCCCACTACCCCTGCCCTGGAGAGTTTTGGTGAGGGAGTACCATCTCCCTAGGGATTAACAGAGGTCACGGGGCAGTCAATGAATTTTCTCTCTGACTAGGGAGCTGCAGAGGGGGGAAATCTGATGGAGATCATTAAAAGACACCT
This sequence comes from Solenodon paradoxus, assembly GCA_004363575.1. Lineage (NCBI taxonomy): Eukaryota > Metazoa > Chordata > Mammalia > Eulipotyphla > Solenodontidae > Solenodon > Solenodon paradoxus. The sequence continues at coordinate 26,944 of RJWH01003740.1, read as the reverse complement.
TAAATTTTGTGCTTGGTAGAACACAAGGGGACTTGCTTGAGATCATACCAGCATTGTAGAGATGACTGAGTCCCATCTCCCCAGATCCAACAACTAGAAACTGCCTGCAGTCTCAGGGCTCAACAGAGTTCACAGGTTCTGAATATGTAATCAGTCCTGGAATTGGAAAGCATCCTATCAGCAGCAAGCAAGGAAATGCCCATTATCCTAACAAAAGCCAGTAGATACCATTGAGGCAGCATGTTTCCCACCAGGAGAGCATTCTGTAGGGGGAAACAGGCCCCGCCCCCCACAGAAGTCAAGTGGCTGGTACCAGTCACACCACGACCCAAAATCACCACTTAGGAAGAAATCTAACATAAAAGGGAAAAGAAAGTCCCAGTGCTAAATCTAAGAGAAGAAAGCCTTGTCAAAATCGGTCACCCAAAAAAGCATGAACGAACGAAATTAAAGAAGATGCCAAGATCTCTCCAGAGAAGAATTTCATTGACATTGAATGGGAAAACGTAGCAGAAAAAGAGTTCCAAATAATAGTTACCAAAAAAAGCTGAATGTGATGCAGAAGGCACACACAATCACCCAAAGGTAATTGGAAGACCTCAAAAAAAGATGTGCCAGATCAAAGGGAATACTTCACCAATGAGACTGAGGTCATGAAGGAAGTGCTGTTAGAAATGTTAGAGAAAAAAAGACACGGTCAAGGAATTGAAGATAAACATGGAAATCTCTATAAACAGGCTCAATCCTGCAGAGGAATGAATCACAGAAATTTAAGACAAGATCACTGAGAAAATACTCAAGGAAGAGAAGATAGAAAAAAGATTGAGAGAAAAGGAAGAAGTCCTAATAAGAAATATCAGACACCATGGGAAAAACAAACATAAGGATCATAGGTATCCCAGAAGAAGAGGAGAGGGAAAGGAACAGAAAACCTACTAAAGAAATAATAGCAGAGAACTTCCCATATCTGACATAAAAATTAACCATGGTGGTCCAAGAAGCAGACAGAACACCAAAATTTCTAAATATAAGAAACCTACCCCCAGATACATCATATGAAACTAGCAAAAGTCAAAGACAAAAACTACTCAAAACATCTAGAGAAAAGAGAAAAATAACCTACAAAGATATACCCATCAGACTATGATCAGATTTCTCAGCAGAAAACCTACAGATCAGGAGATAGTAGAAAGACGTATTCAAAATACCAAAAGACAAAAAAACTACCAGTCAAGAATACTCTATGCTGCAAAATTATCATTCAGCTATGCTGGAGAAATAAAGGTCTTCAATGATAAAGATAATGGATTTCTCCACCACCAAGCCTGCCATTGAAGGAACCCTGAAAGGGGTCCTACATTAGGGAAAAAGAAAACAAAGATCCATGAAACCCCAGGAATGGTAATAAACAGGAAAACAAATGGAGAAACAAAGATGGGACCAACAGGAGAGAACAAAAGAAAAAAAAAGCTAATGAATGAAATAAAGTCATGGAATCCATATGAACATATAAATATGATATGGTGACAGCTCATAAAAGACTGTAAAGACATGATAATCCATATGACAGCCACAAAACCTAACCCTAAAGAAATACATATCTCGGAAGTAGACAAAACTGACAGAACCAACACCAAAAGCCTTACAAAGGAAAAAGCACATTAAAAAAAATGGGAAATGAAGCAACAGGCACAGAAAAAAAGGCTCAAATGACAATAATATAGCTCTATGCATCAGTTATCACCCTAAATGTGAATGGACTGAATGTATCAATCAAAAGAGAATTGCTGAATAGATCAAAAAACAGGATCCATCAATATAATACTTAAAAGAAACTCATCAGATCCAAAGACAGAAGGTGAAAGTCAATGGATATGGAAAAATACACCAAAGGAACACAGATAAAAGGAAATCAGGAACTACAATACCAATTTCAGAAGGCACGGAAGGGCACTACATTATGGTCAAGGGAATAATTTATCATTATTGTTAACTTATCATTAACATATATGCACCCAATGCTGGACCATCTGAATATATAAAACAAATACTGGCAGAGCTAAAGGCACACACTGACAGAAATACAATAATAGTGGGGGACATCAATACTTAACTTACATCAATAGAAAGATCACTTAGGAAGAAAAGAAACAAAGAAATAGAAACACTAAATAAAGTAATAAATCACATGCACCTAACAGATATGTAAACGGTGCTCTACTCCAACAAAAAAAAGAATAAAGATGCTTCTCAAGTGTACATGGAACATTCACAAGGACAGATCCTATATTTGGGGACACAAAAAAAGTCTCAGCAAATATAACAATTGAAATTATATAAGGCATCTTCTCTGATCACAAGGAAGTGAAACTAGAAATTAACCAAAAGAACTAAAATACAAGAACCACAAAGACGTGGAGATAAAAAACATGCTTCTGAACAACTCATGGATGATTGATGAAATTAAAATTTATCTGGAAACAAAAGAAAATGAAGAGAATGAGCTACCAGAACAGATGGGATTTGGCAGAAGAAATTCTAAAAGTTTATAGCCATACAAGCACACAACAAAGATCAAGAGCAAACTATAATGAAATCCCTACACTCACACCTGAGCAAAGTAGAAAAGGAACAATCAAACCCAAATGTCAGCATTAAATAAAATAATAAAAATTAAAACAGAAGTAAATAAAATTGAAAACAAAAGGGCCATTCAAAGGTCAATAAAGTCAAAACCTGGTTCTTTGAAAATATAAGCAAAATTGATAGATCCCAGCTAGACTCACAAAGAACAGAAAACCCAAACAACAGGATCAGAAATGAAGGCAGTGACATTACAACTCCTACCAAAGAAATAGAAAGAATCATGAGAGACTATTACAAGCAATTATATGCCAGCATATTCATAAATCATGAATAAACAGATATCTAGAATCCTATAACCTCCCAAAACTGAAACAGGAAAACACAGACAACTTGAACAGACTAATCACAAGCATAGAAATTGAACTAATAATCAAAAATCTCCCAGAAAACAAGAGCCCAGGTCCCAATGGTTTCACTAGTGAATTCTACCAGAAATAATAAATGAGTACAGCAAAATAACATTCAAAAATAATAGCATTACTATATGCAAAAAATGTAGAGGGAAAAGAAATTAAGAAAAAAAATATCTCTCAACAGCATCAAAAGAGACAAAACCTATAAATAAACTTAACAAAGGATGTGAAAGACCTCTACAATGAAAACTATAAGACTTTTTAAAAAAACAGAAGACACAAAGAGAATATTCCATGGTCTATTAATGGATTCAAAAAAATAACTTAATTAAAATGACAATCCTATCCAAAGCAATATACAGATTTGATACAATTCCCATCCAAATTCCAGAGACATTTTTCAAGGAAACTGAGGAAACTATTCTGACTATTTTAGGAGTCACAAAAGGGCTTAGATAGCCAAAGCTATATTGAGAGGAAAAAAAAAAAAAAGCAAAGAAATCACACTTTCCGACTTTGAACTATACTGCAAAGTGATCATTATCAAAACAGTATGGTACTGACCAAAACAGACACACAGATCAGTAGAATAAATTGAGAGCCCAGAAATAAAGCCACATCTATATAAACAACTAATCTCCAACAAAGAAACCAAGAACTTAGAATGGAAGAAGGAAAATCTATTCAACAAATGGTGTTGGGAAAACTGGACAAACTGCAAAAAAATAAAAATAGATGACTCATTAGCACCATAAACAAAAGTTAACTCGCAAAGGATTAAAGACCTGGGCATTAGACCCCAGACCATAAAGAAGAAAATATGGGGAAAACACTCCACAACCTCCACCTCCAAAAGATCTTTGAGCAAAGAACAGTTACAGCAAAAGAAACCAAAGTACAACTAAACAATTCAGACTATAACAAACTAAAAAGCTTCTGCACAGCAAAAGAAACCACCACTAAAACAAAAAGGTAACCCACCGAATTCAAGAAAATATTCACACAACACACATCAGAGGAAAGCTTAATCTCCAAAAATATATAAAGAACTCATATATCTCAACAAAAAAAGATAAATGATCCACTGAAAAAAATGGGCAGAAGAACTAAACAGCCACCTATCCAAAGCCAACACAAAGAGAGCCTACAGACACATACAGACTCATCATTAGAAAAATGCAAATAAAAACCACAATGAGTTATCACCTCACATCATTGAGAATGGCTTATATCCAAAAGTCTAGAAACAATGAGTTTTGGAGGGGATGTGGGGAATTTGCCTTCATTGTTGGTGAAAATGTAAACTAGTGAAAACTCTGGAAAACAAAATGGAGAGTCCTCAAAAAGAAATAAAGATAGCTCTACCATTTAACCCAGCAATCTCAACCTAAGTATATACCCAGAGAATACAAAATGTCTAAACACAAAAAATATCTGCACCTCTATGTTCATAGCAGCATAGTTCACAATAGCCAAGACACAGAAACAACTTAAATGACCATCAACAAATGACTAGATAAAGAAGTTTTATTTATGTGTGTGTGTGTGTGTGTGTGATATTTCCTTTTCAGTGGAATTCTATGCAGCTAATTAAAAAATCTAAAATTGTACCCTTTGCAACAATCTGGATGGAACTGGAGGGTATCATGTTAGGCAACACAAGTCAGAAAGAAAAGGAGAATTAACTACTGCATGGTTTCACTCATATGTGGAATAGAATGAGCTTAAACAAATTAGCAGGTAAACCCCAGCAAAAATTTACAGGACACAAGATGATGATTGCCAGCAGGTGGAAGGGAGGAGAGAAGGAAAGTGGTAACAAGGTGGTGGTAAAAGACTGAAACTCTAGTCATGGTTGCAGTGCATAATACCCATAGACTAAAAAGTGAGTTCCATATCTTAAAATGAATATGACTTTGTAAACAAAGGAAACAAAAATAAAATTATTATATAAATATAAATATATTTTATGATATATTGAACAATGTTCACAAACTTAAGACAACCCATGGAATTGGAGAAGATATTCACATAACATACGTCAGATAAAAGCTTATTCTCTAAAATATACAAAGAGCTCATACATCTCAACAATATAAAAGTAAATGACCCACTCAAAAAATGAGCATAATTGCTGAATAGAGACTTTTCTAAAGAAGACACACAGATGACTTACAGACATAGAAAAATGTTCTACATCACTCATCATCAGAGAAATACAAATGAAAACTCTGAGATAACATTAGTGCAATGTCTTTGGAAAACAGTATGAGGATTCCTCAAACAAATAAAAATGGATTTACCATTTGACCCAGCAATCCCACACCAAGGGATATACCCAGAAAACAAAAAGTCTCTAATCAGGAAAAACATCTGCACCCCTATTTCATAGCAGCACTATTCACAATAGCTAAGACATAGAAACAACTTAAATGCCCATGAACAGTCTACTGGATAAAGAAGTTATTGTAAATATACTCAATGGAATTCTATGTCACTACTTTAAAAAAAAATGTGCCCTTTGCTACGATCTGGATAAAACTGGAGGGGATCATGATAAGCAAAAAAGTCAGAAGGAAGAGGAGAAATAAAGGATAGTTTTACTCATATTTGGAATATAATATAATGAAACAAACAAATATACAAATTCCAACAAAAATAGCAAGACTCAGGACTGGTTATAGGTGGGGTAGCAGGGAGAAGGGGATAAGGTGGTGGTAAGGAACACTGTAACTCTGGTGGTGGACGTGGTGTGAAATATAGACTGAGATGTAATTACAATACACTAAATGGAATTCAGGGAAAAAAAAGATATGAGGCCCAGCATGGAAATTCAAAAAAAAAAAAAAAATGAGTGGAAATTCCATATGATTCAGTTATTCCTCTACTGAGTATTTACCCTAAAATAACTTTCCCCAATCTCTATATGCAGCATAAGTTTGCAAGTATTTTTTAAATATTCTTGAATCAAAAAAAATCTATAAATTAGTGACTAATATGCACTAAATTCAGTGATTAGGATTACGCTTTTTTTACAAAAAAAAAAGGAAAGTCTGTCATTTCTCTAGCTCTTGTAATAGCTTCCTTCATCTTGAAAAGTGAAATGTGTTTTAACAATCTGTTTTATCTATAATTTAAGTACTAGATTTCTTGGAATTTTTAAAAATTATGATGGTAACAGAATGAGATGAAAAGTACCACATCATCACTTACAATAATATACCCAAGATATTTACATATTTACATAAAATCTCCCAAATTATATTTAAATATTGAAACAAAATATTAATAAATGAGAGCAAGGCCAAACTATATGCTGCCTACAATTTAAGGACACATATGGTCTGAAGGCAAAAGAATGGAAAATAATGTTCTATGCAAATGGAAACCAAAGAAAGCCAGAATTGCCATATGTATTTAAGACAAAACACATTAAGCCAAGGACTGTAACGAAAGACCCTAAAGACCATAGTGTGATGAAAGGCTCAATCCAACCAGAGGATATTTTTGTAAGTATCTATGCACCCATTTTAAAAGAGTATAAAAATAGAAATCAGATATCAACAAATCTAAAGGGAGAAATAGATAGAAATATAATAATAGTAGGGTACATCAATACCTCATTTTCAACGATGGATAGATCATCCAAATAGAAAATCAGTAAATAAACATTTGATTTAAATTACATATTAGACGACATGAACTTAACTTTATAAAACATTCCATTCAAAAGCATCAGAATACACATTATTCTCAAATGCACATAGAACAATCTTCAGGACAGATCATGTTAGGCACAAAACAAGTCATAATAAATTTAAGAAGATTGAAATCATATCAAGCTTCTTTTCTAACCTCAATGGTTTAAAACTAAAAATCAATTATATGAACACTGAAAATTTTACAAATGTGTGGAGATTAAAAAATATTCCTCTGAACAATCATTGGGTCAAAAAAGAAATTAAAAGAGAAATAAAAATATCTTGGGACAAATGAAAATAGAAACACAACTTAACAAAAATTAAGGGAGGCAACAAAAGAAGTTCTAAGAGGAAAGATGATAGTAACATACATACATTGAGAAAAGAAGAAAATCTCAAATAAACAGAACGAAGTAAGCCCAAAGGGAGTAGGAAAAAAAGCAAATTATAAAGAACAGAGCAGACATTAATGAAATAGAGACTAAAATGGTGACAGAAGAGATAGGTAAAAGTAGGAGTGTTTTTAAGATAAATAATATAATTTACTACATTTACTAAGAATAAAAAGAGAGAGGGTCAAAATAAAGTTATAAATGAAAAAGGAGACATTATAATTGATACCATGGAAACACAAGAATCTTAAGAGGCTACTAAAAACAAACATCAACAAATTGAATACCTTAGGAAAACAGATAAATTTCTAGCACTATACAACCTTCCAGGACAGAATCATTAAAGAAGCGAATAAGTGAACAGACAAAAACAGACAGTAAAGAGATTGAACCAGTAACCAAAACCTGCCAACAAACAAACTCCAGGACCAGCTGGCTTCACTAATGAGTCCTATCTCAATTAAGAAAAAATTAATACCAATTATTCTCAAACTCTTCCAAAAAGTAGAGAAAGAGGGAATACTTCCAAACTCATTTTATGAAACTTGCATAAACCTGATACCAAATTCAGACAAGGACACCACAGGAAAAGAAAATTATACCTGATTAACTTGAATGTGAAAACTCTCAGGTATTAGCAAAACAAATTCAACATTATAGTGAAAGGATCATACATGATTATCAAGTAGGATTTATTCCAAAAATGCAAGGATTTTTATCATCCACAAATCAATGTGATACATCACATTAACAAAATGAAGTATAGCAGTCATATTATTATTTTAATAGGTGCAGAAAAACATTTGACAAAATTCAATATCTAGTCATGATTTTTAAATCTCTCAGTAAAGAATTATATTTTACTTATTTATTTTAGAGGAAGGAAGCAGGCAGGAATGAAGGCAAGCAGGAAGGCAGAGAGAAGAGAAAGAAGTGTTCATCTATTTAGTTATTCATGTGGTAACCTAGTCCTTAAGCTTTTACATGAACTAAGCCATTCAGAGTCATGGACTTAATTACTAAGCCACCAAGAGAGTGCCTGGAATCTCTCAATAAACTGAATAGGGAAAATATGTACCTCAACAACATAAACACCATATGACAGACTGACAGTTAATATCAACAGTGAAATACTCAACAGTGAAAAAAATGAAATCTTTTCCTCTAGGATCAAAAACAAGAAAAAAATGCCCACTCTCATCACTTCTGGTCAATAAAGTATTAGAAATCCTAGACAGAGCAATTAGGCAAGAAAAATAAATAAAAGGCACCCAAATTAGAAAGAAAGACGCGTAATGTCTCTATTTGAAGATTGTATATCATGTATAAAAAAAACTAAAGTTTCACCAAGAAAACACTATAATAGAAGAACTCAATAGAGTTGTAAGATATAAAATCAACAACAACAACAAAAAAAAAACCTTTCATTTCTGTAAACAAAAATCTGTCAGAAACAATCCCATTTACAACTACATCAAAAAGAAAATAGTCTGGTTCCAAGATGGTGGACTGTTAAGCCACGCTCACTTCCCTCCCACAAACATAACAAAAATTCACCCACTGACTTCAAGGAACTGATTTCAAGAGAGCAGACTGTTAAGATCTCAGGCTCCCTTCTCCCCACAGCACGACAAAAAAACATCTATTTGGCTAGCACAATCTTTGAAAAAAAAATGGAACCATCCTTTCCAAAGAAAATAGGAGATACCTCCATAAAAGGTAGGAGAGGTTGATCTGTCTCAGCACCACATAACTCTATTGTGAGATGCTGCAAAAGTGGGGAGTCTAGTAAAACTGACAGGTCCCCAGAGCTAAAAGAATTTCTCTGGCAGCTAGCACTCCTGAGCGGGCTTGAGTCACTAAGCCAGGACCCTCTGCATCAGGTAGAAAGAGGACTAGCACCCTGGCAAACAGATATTCTGCTTTTGCAAGGAAACAACATGGGAGGCCATCATTACAGTAAAGACACTGGGGGAAAGAACTCACCCTCTCCACCCTGGAGCTAAGATACAGGCCCTGGGCTTTGAGTTTCCAGAAGCAGACCTGTTGACCCATAACATTGCCTTCCCATGCTGCAGATAGTCAGCAAGACATCAAAACAAAAAATGGAAAGGAGAGTGAAAATGTGGATGGTTAGAATAAGCTCAATATTAATTGCCAGAGCAATTAGACAAGAAGAAATAAAGGGAATCCAAATTGACAGGAGGGAGTAAAATTATCATAATTTGCAGATGACTTGATAACATACGTAGAAAAGTCTAACCACTCCAAAAGTTACTAGAATTAATCAATGAATATATAGTTTTTCACCATTGTGATATTGGTTGTGGTTTTATCTTATATTCCTTTTATTATGTTATGTTTCTTTTATCCAAATTTTATGTAGTTTTTATCATAATGGATGTTGAATCTTGTTAAAAGCTTTCTCGGCATCTGTTGATATGATCATATGGTTTTCTTAGTGCTCTTATTGATGTGGTATATTATAGTAACAGATTTTGTATGTTGAACCATTCTTGCATTCTGGGATAAATTCCACTTGGTCATGATGAATAATCCTTTCCATATATTGCTGTATTCAGTTTATTAACATTTTATTAAAGATATTTGAAACTATGTACATTAGATATATTGGTCTTATAATTTTGTTTCTTGGTGATATCATCATCAGCTCTTGGTGTTAGTTTGATGTTGGCCTCATACAAAATTGTTTGGAAGCATTCCTGTTCTTCAATTTTTTTAAAGAGTTTGAGAGTAAGTATTATTTCTTCTGTGAAAGCTTGGTAAAATTCACTAGAGTAAAGCCATCTTTCCCTGGCTTTCATTTTTGGGGAGACTTTTGATTACCTCTATTATCCTTGCTTGGATTCATTTTGCTAATATTTCGTTGAGAGATTTTTCATCTATGTTACAGTAAACATCCCTCTTAGTATGCTTTTGCTGCATCCAATGAGTTCGGGTAGCTCTTATCTTCATTTTGATTTGTCTCCAAAAATTTTAATTCTCCTTTTATTTCCTCCCTTACCCATGAGTCAATCATGGGTTTGTTGTTAAGCCTCCAATTATTTTGCAATCTTTCAGCTTTCTTTTTGTAGTTGATTTCTAGTTTTATAACATTGTGATCAGAAAATATGGCTGGTATCATTTACATCTTTGTGATTTTTGAGACATGTTCCATTTGTCAACATACAGTTTATCCTTGAGAATGTTCCATCAGCACTTGTGAAAAATGTGAATTCTGAAGCCATTGGAGGAAGTTTTCTCTATTTGTCTATTATATGCATCTGTTTTAATTTATGATTTGAAGCTGTTGTTACCCTGTTAATTTTCTATCTGGTTAACCTGTCCATTGATGTAAACGGGATGTTGAAGTCTCCTATTATTATTATGCTGCTGTCAATATCTCTCTTTAGATATGTCAATAATTCCTTTATGTATTTTGATACTGCATATATATTAATAAGTATTATGTCTTCTTACTAAATTGATCCCTTAATCATTATATAATGTCCATCACTATATTTTGTTGTCTTCTTTAGTAGGAAGTCTATTTTATCTGATATAAATATGGCTATCCCTGCTTTTTATTTTTGGTTACCACTTGACTATAAGATTGACTTCTAATCGCTGAGTTTGTGCCTAAGTTTATCTTTTGAAAGATGAGTTCTGAATTCAGAAGAAAGTTATGTTTTTTAATCCATTCGGACACTGTGACTTTTGATTAGTGAGTTTAATCCATTGGCATGTAGGGTCTTATTGATATGTAATTGTTGATTACCATTTTGCTGTTTCCTGGTTGTTGTTACAACTGTTACAGACAGTACCTTTGTTCTTCTCTTTCTTTTCTTAGGTAATTTGAATGTAGTTATGTTGTAACTGGTTTCCCTTTATATTTTTTTCTTTGCTTTTTCCCTGGATATATGTTTTGAGATTACCTTGGGGTTTAAATAAAAGGTTCTATGTTTCCACTCTATTTTTTCTGGAAAGCAAGTTAAGCAAGATTCTAACCGTCCACATTTTTTACTCTCCTCCTCCCCACTTTTTTATATTTTGATATCTTGCTGCTTTCAAGTGGGCTTTCTTTACTATAATTAAATACTACACAGTCATAAAAATCTAAAATACTATCATTTGCAACAATATAGATGGAACTAGAGAGCATTATGCTAAGTAAAATAAGTCAGAAGGAAAAAGACAAAAACTGGATGATCTCATTTATACGCAGAATGTAAAGAAATAAAGCAAATCAATAGACAAAACAAAAACCAACCCTTGTATATTGACAATAGAACAGAGGTACCAAAGGGGATGGTGGTTGGGGCAAGTGGTTATGGGTGTCTATGAACAGTGGTGGAGGACTTTCCGTAATTCGTTGGTGGGCATGGTGTGTTCTCATATATTTCATGAATGGTGATCCTGCATATATGGGCTTGTATGGTTTTGTAAGTAAGTTACTTAAACAAATATTTAACAAAGAAGGAGAAAAATTTTAAATAAACAATACAATTAATTAAGAAGAAATTTAACCAAGGGGGTAAAATATTTACACACCAAAACTATATTAATGAGAGCATTTGAAGAAATACAAATAAATGGGATATTTCATGCTCATAGATTGGAAGAATATTACTAAAATGTCTATACTATACAAATCTATTTACAGATTGGTACAATCCCTATCAAAATTCCAATGGCATTTTCACAGAAGAAAAACAAGTCTAAAATTTATATGAAATCAAAAGATCCTGAAAAACTAAAGCAATAACTAGAAGAACAAAACTAGAGGTATCACACTTCCTGATTTCAAATTATATTATCATGCTATAGTATAGTACTGGCATAAAAACAAACATAAATAAAACAGACTAGAAAGTCCAAAAATAAATCCACACATATATGGTTAATTTGCAGCATGGGGAAAGGATAGCATCTTTAACAAATGATGTTGGGAAAGTTAAATAGTCACATGTAAAAAAAAAAGAAAAGAAATTGGATCATTGTCTTATGCCATACACAAAAGTCATCCCAAAATGGATAAAAGACATGAAACCATAAACCTCCTAGAAGAAAACACAAAGGGTAAACTCCTTGACATTGGGCTTGGCAATGACTTTTTAATTTAATACCAATATTGGAGGAACAGAGGCATAAAAATAAACAAGTAGAACTACAACGAACTAAAAAGTTTGCACACCGCAAAAAAAAAAAAAAAAAAGAAAAAAAAAAGAAAAGGCAACCTGCAGAATGGGAAAAAGTATTTGCAAGTCATATATCTGAAAATATCTAACAATACAACAGCCAAAAAAAAAGAAAAAAGAAGTTAAAATGGGCAGAGGAAGTAAAATAGATATTTTCCAAAGATAAAATAAAAATGATCAACAGATCATGAAAAATTCAACTCACTAGTCAACAGGGGTAATGGAAATATAAACCACAATGAGATATTACCTTACAGTTGCTATTGTTATCATCAAAGAGACAAGATATAACAAAGGTTGCAAGAATGTGGAGAAAAATGAACTCTTGTGGACTGTTGGTGTGAATGTTAATTGGTGCAGCCTCTATCTAAAACAGTAAGAAGACTCCTCGCAAAATTCAAAATAGAACCACGTAGGATCCAGGAATACTTGCATACTTCTGGATATATATGTATATATCCAGAATATACATATATACATATATATCCAAATGAAATGAAAACATGATATTGAAAAGAAACATGCACACCCATGTTTGTTTTAACATTATCTACTATAGCCTAGATATGGAAACAACCATGTTCATCAATAAATGAAGAAAAGGTGGTATAAATATATACAGAGGTATATTATTCAGTAAAGAGAAAGAAGGAAATTCTGCCAGTTGTAATAACATGGAGGGACCATGAGGGCATAATGCTAAGTGAAATAAGTCAGAGAGAACAAATATGTCACTTATATGTAGAATCTAAAAAAGTTAAACTCAGGGTATATCATTGTGTCTCAGGTAGCTTCAATGATTATGCAGATCATGTAAAGCCCAAGGACCAGAGTTCAAGACACAGGTCCAGGGTAAAAAACCAAAATGAACAATTAAATAATAAAGATTTTTCTTCCTCTTCTACCTTCCTCAAATACTTCTTCTTTTTCTCCTCCCTTCCTTCCTTCCTCTCTTTTAAAAAAAAAAAGTCAAACTCATAAAAAAGATTTGAACCTCTGATAAGGGGTTAATATTCAAAATACATAAAGAATACATAAAATTCAACAAAAAATCCAGTTAAAAAATGGGCAGTTCACCCTCATAGACATTTCTTTAAGGACAACATACAAATAACCAACAGATACATGAAAAGATGTTACACTTCTCTTGCCACTAGGGAAATGCAAATCAAAACAACAATGAGCTATCACCTCACATCTGTGAGAATGGTTATCATCCAAAAGAATGGAAAAAGTACTGGAGAGGATGTGGAGAAAAGGGAACTCTTATACACTGTTGCTGGGAGTGTAAAATGGTGCATCCATTTTGGAAAGCAGTATGAAGATTCCTCAAATCATTAAGAATGGAAATTCCATATGATAGTTATTCCTCTACTGGGTATTTACCCTGAAAACACAACAACACTGAGTCACAGAGATATATGTACCCCCATTCTCACTGCAGAATTGTTCACTATAGCCAAGAACTGGAAACAACCTAAATGCCCATCAACAGATGAGTGGATAAAGATGTGGCATACATACTAAATAGCCATGAAAAAAAGAGAAATTCTGCTATTCATAACAACATGGATGGACTTGGAGAGAATTATGCTTAGTGAGATAAGCCAGAAGGAGAAAGACAAATACCATATGGTATCACTCATAGGAAGTACATAGAGATAGAAAGCAAATTAATGAGCTAAATTAAACAAACAATAATAGACATTTAAAAAGAGCTAATTCAAACAACAGACTTTTTGTGAGGAAAAATGCAAATCAGGAAAAGATGAGGGAGAGGTTGGGAGCACACAGGGTAAAAGGGACTAATTGCATAGTGAAGGGGAAAAAAGGAAAAAGTAATAACTTACTATATTATATATGTAAATTTGCTATCATGCATACCTCAAATCTAATTAATGTTAAAATGCAATATTCCTTCAATAAAATCAATTTTTTAAAATAAGGATTTGAATGGTGGTTACTAGATTCTAGTGGGTGGTGGAATGGGAGATTTGGTCAAAATGTACAATTTTGCAGTTATAAGTTGTATTATAATGAATAATACTATATTATATACTGGAAAATTGCTAAGAAATAGATTTTAATGTGCACAGCACAAAAAAATTATAATTATGTGATGTGATGGTGTTAACTAAATGCTATGATATTAATCATTTTACAATATATAAATGGATCAAATTAATACACAGGATACCTTAAACTTACATAATGTTTTATACATATATAAACATATGTGTGTATATATCAATATGTTTTATATATGTGTATATATATAAATACTATCTCAATAAGTGGGGGAGAGAAATATTAAAGCAAAATTATTGGGTTTTAAAAAAAGAAAAAATAATTCTTTTTGGCATTTAGGCAAAAGACAAAGTCACTTGAATGTGAAATTCAAACTGTCAGACTTTTCAATAGGAATGCTTGATGCCAGAAGGAAATGAAGTTAGCATATTTAAGATAATAAAGAAAGCAAATATGGTCCTACGATCTCATATGAAGCCAAAATGACATTTAAAATGAAATGCTGTAAGTAAACTGTTATCATTATGCAAGGATTCACAGAATATTTTTCACATGAGACTTTCCTATCATATCTACTAAAGAATAAGCTTCAGATAACATAATGATGAGAGAAACACTGACATAAGAACTGATAGTAAACTTTATTTACTTAATATTAGATAAAAATTATAAGAGAAAACATAATATGTGTTGGTTATATGCATCTACAATGCTGATATAGTGCAACCGTAGTATAAATCTATCTTTTCAAAGGTGGGTAAATAAAGAGTACACATACAAAAATAATATGTTTTCAGCAGTCATTCAAGTAGTCCATTTTTTCCTGAGGATAATGTGTGCATAATATAGGACAAAACAAACAAGTAATTATATTGTAACCATGTCATCCCCAGTATTTTTTCTGAGAGAAATAGAGAGAATGAAGAAGCATTTTTAAGAAAGAGGAGAAGAAAACAGTTTTATTTGTTGTGTTTGTTTATTTTGTGTTCTTTTCCTCCAGTGCCTGCTTCCAACTCCTAAGTCCTGAACCCAAGTCCTTGGACTTTTACATGGTCTAGCCCTCAGTCTCGGGCTTAGCATCTGAGCCACCCAGGTGCATTATCTCCAGTATTTTTGAGAGAGGATTATTTTTGGTATAGAAAGGAGACTTAGAGATCACAATTTTATAATTCAAAAGAATTAAGAAATTTAGGCATTGAGTTTCACTTTCAGCTGGCATCATGAAAGAAAAACAACCAGACATTATGTACCCACTAAATCTGGGGGAAATAGGGAGATTTTGGTCAAAATGTATAATTTTACAGTTAACAAGTTCTATTATAATTAATAATACTATATTATATAATGAATTATATACTAGATTCAGTATACTGAAAATACAGAAGCGACTGAAGAACATGTTAAAATAGACAATAAGGATACAAACGACAAAATCAAGACTATAAGAAATTATACAGCTCAAATGACTCAATTTTCTTAATAAATAAAATACGAAGGGAAATGTTAAGAAATGGAAGAGGAACCCACAGACTAACAGATTTAAAAGAAAGAATTAAACAATGATATTTAGAGATAAATACATGAACAATAAAATTATCATGAAACACAAGGAATTGATTATGGTAAAAACCTTTATAGTTGTTCCTTTTAGGGGGATAGAAAGGGGTTTGTGATTAAGATAAGGCAATTACATAGTAGATGGAGTGGCTGCTAAAATTCTTTATCTTGACCTAGGTGGGAGTTACAGAATAATTAGCTTTTTTTTTTTTTTAAAGGAAAGGTGCAGGCAAGAATGATGGTGACAGAGGTAGAGAGGTAGGAAGAGAGAGGAGGAAGAAGCATTTTCTTTCTTTTATTTAGTTGTTGATCTTGCTTGTCCCCGTGACCCCCAGGACACAAACCCAGGACCTTGGGATATATGTGGCTTGTACCTAACTGCTACTCCACCAGACCATTCCCAGAACGCTTACCTTTCAATAATTCATTAACATATATATTTATTTTATATAGTTTTCCATCTATAATATGTTAGACATAAAAAAGGCATAAAATAATTGTGCCCTGGTGGCTCAGGCCTGAGTTAGTGGCTAGGGTGTGGACCATGCAAAACCCAAGAACCAGTCAGAGGGAACAACCAAAATAAATAAATAATGAATAAAAGTGCTTCCTTCTTCTCTTTGTTCTTTCCTTAAAATGCTTCTTCTGATATACCCTGGTTCAAGTCAATTGCCTCCAAAGTTGCACAAAACTCTGGATTCAAGTCCTGGATCCTGGGAAAAACAACCAGTTTGAAAAACTAAATAACATAAAATAAAGATGCTCCTTCCTCCTTTCTTTTCCTGCCTGCCTTCCTACTATCCTTCATTCTTGCCTGTGCCTTTCCTTTAAAAAGAAAAAAAAAGCTTTTTCCTCTCTTTAGAAAAAAAAAGATTAAAAATAAACAAAAAAATATTTTTATGTAAATCCTATTACATTATTCTTCTGCCTAAAGCCCTTCAACAACTTTCCATCATATTCAAATCAGACATTTTCTTTCCAATATCATCTCCCATTCTCTGCCTTTTTAAAAGCACTCCAGTCATATTCTCTCTGTTTCTTGATTTTGCCAACTTTATTTTTCACTACTAGTTCTTCCCTGTGTCTGGAGACTTCATGACAACTGCGTGCCTTGTTTGGAACAATTTTACCCCACACTTTACTGCCCCTTAGAATCTATTCTCTTATCACATCTTCTTATTTTATATTCATTCTAGTACTTAGCATTATCTGAAATTACCTTCTTAACTATTTAGTTTTTCTATCATGTCTTCCAGTAGCAACAAGAACTCTTTGAGAACAAGGACTTATCTGATCAATTTACTGTTGTTACCCTTGCCCCTAGAACAGTTCCTGGCACACAGAAAATGTTCAAAGGATAATCACCCAGATGAAGTGAATAGTATGAGAAGAGAATCAAGAACAGAAACATAGGGAACACCGCATTTAAGGGACAGTAAAGGACAGTAGCAAAGAAATCATCTAAACCAAAGAAAAAAGGTACCCCAGGAATCAGAAAGGAAAGTGTCCTAGTCAGTTTGGTTCTTGAACCTGTATAGCACTTCCTGGACCTAATGCTTTACATTCTTCCACAGGTATTGCCTTCTGGGTTCCCCTTGCAATAAGTAAGTCTTGAACTGAGTAGTTTCCAAATGTTCCAGGGAAAACTGATCCAACCTATCTTCTTCCCCCATTTCCAGACCCATCCTTTGAACAGTCCTTTGTGGATGGAATTCCTGCCAAATTCACTCAAGGAATAAGGTCAAGATAAAGCCACACTAACTGTAAATGACAAAAAAAAGTATGACACATCACCACAAGCATTACCACTGAAACAAACCACCAAGGGTAAAGATCAAAGATGAGTTAAACAGCATGCACAGACGAGCTCAAAGAAATTAAAGGTGACAATTTAACAGATATATCTGATGAATCATGATGATGCACACCTTACACCTATATGTTATGTAATATTTTTATAATATAATAATAAAATTAATAAAATAATTTTAAAAAATTTTGCTGAAGAATTAGAAGTATTGAAGTAAGGGACAGATAAGATCTGAGTCGTTATTTCCATAGTTGTCACATTTCTTATTTAACAAAAGTTCGTATTTCTCAGGTATTAGAATTCTAAAGAAGTCATGAAAAATAATTACAAAAGGATTTATAGAAAAACATAAGAAGAAACGATGAAGACACATAGTATGCTTAGGCACATTACAGAATAATCTATGAGATACTAATTTGTTCCCTTAGCTAAAGGTA
Source organism: Solenodon paradoxus (assembly GCA_004363575.1). Taxonomy (NCBI): domain Eukaryota; kingdom Metazoa; phylum Chordata; class Mammalia; order Eulipotyphla; family Solenodontidae; genus Solenodon; species Solenodon paradoxus. Next base: position 8,822 of record RJWH01003740.1, on the reverse strand, counting down.
TTTTCCCTCCTCTGTTCTAGGCAAATAGATAAACCTTTGTTTCACATGCCATAAAGACTTCTGAATTCACTTCTAGAAAAACTATCTCAACTCTGAGTTTTCTAAAAAGTTGTTTTCTCTGAGGAGGAAACATAAGAGACTAACATTTTGAATGAATGAAACAGTATTAGGTAAACCAAAGGACTAGAGAAATTCTCTAAGACAAAGAGGAGGAACAAGTTTGAAGGAGGATTGAATACAGAACCATACATGGACTGCTTAGGAAATTCCAGTAGAAGGTCTATAAAAGAAGTACCACCTACCTGAGAACAACAGTAAAGTTCTTCCCAAGAAAATGTATAATCGTTGTGAGAGGCACCTGACTCAGTTTCAAAGAATGTGTGACTTAGAAGATCAGCTTCAAAAATTCTGAACTGCATTGAGGAAGAAATCTCAATAATGCTGGCAACCACCTAAATTAACACACTAGTGCCCAGAGTTCTGATAGGACTTATATTCTTACATAAACCAACAGAATGGGGAAGGATCCAGAAAACAGTGGCATGTCACAGGAGGTTTATTAAGGCAGATTTGATTATCAGAGAAATTTAAAATTACGACAATATGTTGGGCTAAAATCTATAACCAACGCTGACATTTAGATAAAAGCTAAAAGAGTTACTTAAAAATGTACATTAGAGATGACAGAGTTTTGAAAAAATAAAAGATAAAAGTCAAAAGGCAAATGTTCCAATAGCACTGAAGAACTGAAGACTAACAAACAAAAATGAAATAAATCTTATGAATTAGTCAAGATTCTCCAAAGAAAAAGAACCAAGGTGGGGGTAGGGATTTTAAGGAACTGGCAAAAATTGTGGAGACTGGAAAGTCAAAAATCTGAAGGTACCTAGTGGACCCAGAAGAGTTGCAGGTAGAACCCAAAAGCAGTCTCTTGGCAAAAGTCATTCTTGCTCAGGAGAAATCAGTAATTGTTCTATTAAAGAATTCAAGGTATTAGATGAAACTTACCTATATTATAAAGGGTAATCTGCTTAATCAATTTAAATGTTAATCTCATTTAAAAAATAATAGGTTTTTTTAATTAAAAAAAAAAAACACAGGAACATACTGATCAACATTTTACCAAATATTGGGGTACCATGGCCCAGTCAAATTAAAACACAATTAACCATCATACTCTGTTCATTTTCCTGAGAGTATACCTGCAGCCAGAGACCTGCAGTGAGTGAAACACCCTGCTTCCACCAAAAACACAAAGCTGCGTGTAGCCTCTGCTCCTGCACTCAGAGAGCAGGACATGAGTGAGAGGCACTGCCCGCCCCCAGTGAAAACCAGAAGCAACCTCTGCTCTGTGTCCTATACTACTGCACCAGGGAGAACCCACTAAGAACTGCCAAACCATCCACAACTGCCCACCACAGCCACCACCTAGGAAGTAAATAAAAAAGAAATAGAAAATAACTCCACAGTGCCTAATACAAGCACAGAAGTCATGCAAAAATAAAAAATAAAATAAAAAAACAAAGATTCACCAAAGCCCAAGAATGGCGATAAGCAGTTAAATAAAATCAAAACCTGGACAAGACCAACAACAATGATAAATGCCACTAAAGGGAGACAGAAAATTATGAAATCTGAACAGATAACCCCTAACTCCGATACATAGCTGGGAAGAAGGCAAAACAGAGAGAATCAACACTGAAAACCATCCAGAGGAAAAGGCAAACAAAAACAAATTGGAAAAGAAACAACAGAGACAGAAAACAAAAGCTCAAATGAAAGTAATAAAGTCCTATAAATCAAGTATCACCCTAAATGTAAATGAACTGAACTCATTAATAAAAAGACAGAGTGGCTGGATGAATTAAAAAACCAAGGTCCATTAATATTATGCCTACAAGAAACATATATCTGATCCTAATACAGGGTGAAAGTCAAGTGCTATGGAAAGATACATCCAACCAGATTGACTGGTCACTTTCACAGCCACGACAGTAGCACAGACCAGGATCTTCCAGGGACACCCAAAGTCTCCTAGAGTGCCCCTTGCTCTGTCAAACAGCAACAGCAGTGCTGTCCACAGCTGCTCCAAGACCCACTTGCATTTCTGCTGTAGGGCCCTCTATGTCTTCAGAGGGCTACTCTACCAGTGATATCAGCAACTTCCAGAGTCCAGTGGCCACAACGGAAATCAGAATCTCTGAGGGCTTCAAACTGAAGGAAACAAGTGCCTGGCTACTGAGCTCTTCACAGTGGGGATGGATAAGGGGAGGTCCTTGGGTTCTGTGGCCCCTCCCTGTGCTCACTACACAGACAGAAAGTAATGTGACTCACACAAGCACAAGGCATGGGGAAGGCTGACCACAGACTGAGATTGGCCACTCTGGCCCAGCTTTCCCCACAATACTCCAAAACGTCATTCAGTGCCCTTCCCTGTCCTTCTCTGAACAAGAGTGTCACCACCGTGTAGTCCATCCTTGGGAGACACTCCTGTTTGGAGTGATTGATGAAGATTAAAGAACCCATGGGTACCCCTATAGGTCTTCTGACTCCATCTGTAGCTTGGGCTTCTTTTACAGATGATCAGAAACGTAGCTCGGATAAACAGCAGAGTGAATGATAGAAGACAATGGTAATGATTAGAAACTAACAGAAATCAAAGCAACATCACATCAATGGTCTGAATACACAAATTAAGACACAAAATAACCAAGTAGATGGAAAGCACAAGATCTAGCTATTTGTTGTCAACACAAAACAGCTTTCATAGAAAGACCTAGTTAGATGAAAGGAAAGGACTGGAGAAGATTCTGTTCTGTTCACTATGCTCAGAGAAAGCTGCAGAGCCTCAAACTGTAGAACAGACACAGATGGGCAGTGTTGTTGGGTCAGCGGAGAAGGGAGAGGGGAAGAGCACTGGGCATTGTTAGAAGTAATATATTCACTGTGTGACAGTGACCCAGAGGATCACTGTGTTGGAGAGTGCATGGAGAAAAAAGAATGCTCCCTTACTGTTGGTGAGAATGTGACTTAGTGTAACCTCTTTGGAAAACAGTGTGAAGTTTCCTGAAAAAAAAGAAGATGGATCTACCATTTGATCCAACTTCTAGCCATATACCCAGAGAATGCAAAAACACTAATCAGAAAAAATGTCTGGTTGTGTCCTGGTGGAGTATCAGTTTGGTCAATTGCATCTGAAGGAGCATAGGCCACATATCCATGGGTTTGAGTCCTAGATCTGTGGAGGTGGGGTGGAGGGAGGGGTGTAACTAGTGTGAACAACTAAATATAAATAAAATAAATGCTTCTTCCTGCCTGCCTGCCCACCTATTCATCTTCATTCCTGTCTGCATATTTCCTTTAAAAAAAATCTGAATCCTATGATCATAGCAGCACAGTTCACAACAGCAAGACATTGAAACAAACTAAATGCCTATCAACAGATGACTGGATAAAGAAGCTGTGGTATATATGCTCAACGGAAGACTATGCATCTTTTTTTTTTAATTGTGCCCTTTGCAACAACCTGAATGGAATTGGAGTGGATCATGGCAAGCAAAACAAGGCAGAAAAAAAGATAGGATGGTTTCACTCACGTGGAATTTAAAGAAACAGAATAAGAAAACAGACAAATCATAACAAAGCTCATAGAATGCAAGATTGTGGCTCAGAGGCACTGGAAGGGCATTGGAAGGGAAAAAGGAAGGAAAGAGGGAACAAGGTGATGGAAAAGACTACTAGAATTCTGGTGGTGAGTATGGTGTGATTTCAATATCCTAAAATTAATATAGCAATGTTAATCAAAAAAATAATGTAAGTATTTAAGTGAAAAAAATCAAATATCACATCATATACCCCTAAATGCCAGGGAAAACCTATTTAGCAATGTAAGAGACCTTCAGCTATAAATATTAGAGAATCCACTTTAGAAAGAACTAAAGGAGGTAGAAAAGATATTTTTGCAAATGTTTTGAAGCAAGCAATATAGCTACTTAAATTTCTAGTAAGCAAATTTTAAAAGGATAAATGAAAACTCAAACAATGGAAACATCTGAAAGTTGATTTTATATCTTATAAAGTTACTTTGCTTGAAGTCATTCTATTTTTCCTAAAATTGAAAAGAGCAATCAAGGGATCCTAAAATTGAAAAGAGCAATTAAGACTAGAACAATAAAGATAACTTTCGGCCACCTTATTCTTTATGACAAACTAACTTAACCCTCTTTTCTCTCATCATGTAGAAGCTAAGGGTCAGAGGATATGAAACTAACTCACTATCCTTCACCAAGGGGCCCCCAGGTGATATCTGGCAAGGGGTTAGAAAGATAATCTGCCGGATATAGTAAGTAAGTGGTATCCACTAAATTCCCAACATGTTTGGGCCTTGAAACCTGGTAAAAATTGGCATTTCAAAAAATACAGTGGGGTCTGCGCTGCATTCTTCAAAACCTCTCCAGTTAGATGTGTCTCCATGTAGACTCCCTGAACAGCCAAAAAGTTATAGCTCATATTATTGTTTTTTAGTTTTTCAATCCAGATTCTATATTTGCTCAAGAAAATTTCCTAATTCTCATCAAAAAGATATGTATATATGAAGATCTTTATCTGGCTGGTATCATTTCCCTTTGTGTCAACTAGTATTAGCCTTATATGCATATGAGAAAACTAAGAATCTCTTAAACAAGAGAAAACTTACTTCCTTCACACATAACAGAAACTCAAGAGTTTGAACGTCTAGAGTTGGTATGATACATACAGAGTTTCTATGGACTGAATATGTGGATCCATAGATTCTGATGTTGAAACCCAGAGCCCATGTGATGATATTAGAAATGAGAGACAAAAAGGCAAATCAGGGGGTATCAAAGTGACACGGGAGGCCTGGGAGAAATGGGAAGAAGGGAATTAACTGTAAACAACGGGAGAATAAAAGGGGGGCAGAATATTAGTAAATCTACTATGCTATCTGTAAATGTAAAAATACTACTATGTATACCTCAAAACAAGTCATTGTCAAAATGCAATATTCCTTCAATAATAATAATTTAAAAATAAATTTAAAAAAAGAAAAGATGGGGCTTTGGAGATAAGAATAAATAATGAAGCAGAGTCAACCTTCCCTCCAATGAGCCGTCACCTACTCCTACAGTAACACTGTTAATTCTGTCTTTACCAAAAACTATACTACCTCCGAAATCTCAAATTTCAGAATTCTATTCTCTAACCCTTCCATTTCCTATCATCTCTAGCCTTCCAAATGCCGCTTTTCTTTGGCCTTACTGAAACTTCAATTCCATGGACACCACTACTTTCTCATTATAAACCACCCCCTTTCCCATTTTATATTTCATTGGGTATTACTCAACTTATTTCCTTGCATATATCTTTAACTCTCCCACTCCTTTCCTCTTTCATTATCTTTAACTCTAATTAATCCTAATTAATTCCACCTATTTGACACTTGAAGACAAGAGTCAGAATACTTTAAAAAAGAAAAAAAATCTTACAACTTTACTCACAATAAATTCATGGCCACAAATTTCATGGGCACTTCACACTGACAATCAGTCTTTCACTCCCCTGGTTTGCCCACTTTTCTACTCAGCATACTGACAGTTTCGCATATCTTTTCACTTTAACTGGTGCCCCAATCTTCCATTCTGTTGATGACCTTGCCTTATAATTACTTGAGAAAATACAAACATCAATACATCCATTATCTGTACCTATACTTCTAGAAAGTAACATCTGTTGCTTACCACCAGGAACGATAGTACCAGGATGTCAATCTACTGCGTGGTTTGCAGCTATCAGGATCACCAAGGAAGATACAACTCACAGCGGCACTGGGTGGAAGACTTTACTCACACAGAGAAGAGAAAGAGCAAGATGAGTCTCAATAGTGAGCACTGATTCCCATGGCCAATGCATTTCAGCCCACAACCCGTGCAGAGAGTCTACATGCACCTTTCCTGTGCTATAGGTAAAGGATCCCCTTTTCTCCCCACCAGGACGGAGACATCAGTGGAGTTAGGCAGCTGCCATATGCACACACTTTAAAGCAGAACAAAGTCAACATCACTTATAATAGCCAAGATAGGAAAACAACCTCAGTGTCCACTGATGGATGAGTGCATAGAGAAGATATGATATATATAAACAATGGAATATTATTTGGCCATTAGAAAACAAAATTCTGATGCTTGTGACAACATGGATGGACTTCAAGGGCATTATGATAAGTGAAATGCCACACAGAAAATGACATTATGTGATCTCTCTTATAGGTGGAATCAAAAAAAAAAAAAAAATGTGGAACAGGGATATCCCACCCTATCATTTTGAGACTGCACTTCATCAGGGTCACTAAGAGGATGATCAGGTCTCCATCAAGGATGATCCCTAATCAGGAATCCCAAAGTGCCTGCATTAAGTCATCTAAAGATTTGGGGGGACTTCAGATGCATAGCTGGTAACCATCCTGCCTGAGCAAGGATCTTCTCCAACTCAGTTTTCATTTTCCCTGATATTATTGATACATATAAAATAAGAGGTGGCAATAACACAAAGGTAATGCTTTCTACCAGCAGATAATCAGGGCATTTGCTTACCCATCATCATCTTAGCTACTGAGTTCATTGAGTCTTGTTTGTTTTGGATAACTTAAACAAGAGTTTGGGTGATTTTGTACCAGTCAGTCCATCCCAATGGGTGTATACAATTAGGATCTTAACTTCTAACCTAAAGGAACCACTTCCACATTGGTGGAAGTCTTGTAGAGATTTAATCAGTTTTCATTTTGTCTATCCAGTTTTGTTTTCTTTTCTTAAAAGAAAGAAGGTGAGTAAACAGGCAGCAAGGAAGAGAGAGGAGGAAGAAGCATCTTTCATTTTATTTTTCTTTAGTTATTCACACTGGTTGTTTCCACTGGGCCCAGGACTCAAACCCAGGAGTATGTGGCTTCCTCCTTCAGAGGAGATTGACCTAACCATTGTTCCACAAGATTGGTTAACAGTCAAAGCCACATTACTCATCTGGTTTGCCTCTATCTCCCCTTTTTCTTCCCTTTGTCATCCTCATCATCCCTTTTGGTCCTCTGGGCACGGCTTCCTGTTGTTATTTTCTGATCTGTTCAGTCCAAGTTATTAGAAACTATTAAGGTCATTTTATTCCAAAAAGGACATTTCAGTAGAGCTTTTCAATTGGTTCCCCCACAATCATTTCAGGGGACAATAATAGAGAAAATTAGGTTTTCCACTGGGGAGGCCCCTGTCACATAAATGTTTCTACTACAATGTCCATGTCCCCAGAGGCAGAGTATTTAAGTCTTTTACCTGAAATATAGTTATGACTTTATGAATGGTGCTCCAGAAGCTCTTTCTTTAGGAAGTTCCCAGGGTTAGAAATACTGTTCTCTTACTCTTTGTAACTCAGATGGAGAGTGATAAGGGTTTATCTCTGTCCTGCTGATTCCTTTGATCAAGGAGGGCCAAAATGAACTGCAACAAGGAGTCAGTGGTTAGGTTCCCTATATTGTGCCACTCAACTCAGGTATTTGAGTTTGCAAAGTCTCCCTAACAAACAGGTGCATCGACCAAGCCACATGAGAGTCCCCTGACTGTGGGCCCACATCTGTCTTTCAGTTTTTATTTTTCATTCTCAAAGGACTTCATCAGTGTAATTTTTAATAATACCGTTGGTGGTTTAGTGTTAAGTGAATACAGGTTTGGGGCTTTTAAGCAGCCAGGATCAGGTACAGCGTCCAACAAACGGGCTTTCAGTTCCCCTCAGGTATCACCTGCAATCCCTGACACATGACAGCTAGTTGATGCGTGGCAGAATTAAGGTGACAAGAAGACAGGCTAATTTTCTAATTATTTTGTTTAGTGACCACACTAAATTTACATCTCACCAATTTATCCTTATTGACAGAAAAATTGTCTACATATCATTTGTCCCCATTTGACTAAAGGGAGGCCAACACCTGATTCCATCCATCATCCCCACTCCTTCAGGGAGCTGGCACCACCGAAGGACAGCTGGACTGATGAAACCCATGCATCTCCACCATGCCATGTTTTACACTGTTGGTGACCTTTCTCACTGCACCAAATTGTCAAGCAAATAACATCTGCTGCCTATCACAGGGACCAGCAGCACCAACACATCAACCCTGCAGACTTTGCAGGTATTAGAGTTGTCCTGAAAGGAATGACTCACACTGGCATAGAATGAAAAGGCACTTTACTCACAAGAGAAAGTTACAGAGCAAGACCCCTTCTGTGGCTCGGGTGTCTCAAGCACAGGCTGTGAAAGCCATGGACCTAAGTTCAAGACTTGGGGCCAGAGATGGAAAAAAAAAAAATCAGCTTCAGTAGTGCCAGTTCCTCATTGCAGACACATCCTGACTTGAAGCTGACAGAGACAGTCTATGTAAACTTCTTGTGCCGCAGGTGAAGGACACCCTTTCTGTCCCACCAGGCATACATATAACAATAGGGGCTAGCCAGGCGTCATAAGATGCACGTGATTCAAGTAGAACAAAGGAGTACATATCAAACCCAGAATACAGACAGATGCTCCCAAACAGGTGCACATGCTCAGCATAGGCTGTGAGGGCTCCTTATGTCCATGCAAGAAAATGTCCCAGGGCACGCCCTGGTTACCTAGCAGTAAAGCTATAGGACATAGTCTACATGCATCCCAAGGACCAGGGTTCAAGACCAGGACTAGGGGAAACAACCAAGATGAACAACTAAATAAAATAAATAAACGTTTCTTCCTCCTCTCTCTTCCTGTCTGCTTGTCTACTCATCTTCATT